>JAQPPZ010003077.1:1200000-1510000 GCA_028583015.1 Wollemia nobilis
TTACCCAAGAATTCAATTGCTAAGTAAGGACAATTCAGCCAATTCAAATAAGAAGGAAAGATGCACATGATAGTGGAAGAAGAGCAAGGTTTGAGCATATCCAAGTCAACACACAAGTAAGTTATCTAATACTAGACTTGAGCTACCTTTTAAATGTAATAAATGTGAGATATGTAGAGGCGATAGGCTTAATGAATATGAAGAAAATATTGGCCATTTGAAGCTTACTACATTAGTGCATATCATTCTCTATATGTTCATGAAGATAAAAGAATTATGGGTAGAATATGTCTGAATTGCTTTTAGTTGAGGAAAGCAAAGGTGAAGAACTTGATGCCATTATTGATCAATTTTTGTAAGTATATTTGTGCATTGATTATGATTGAATTTGGGAGTAAACATGCAAGGGTTATAGATCAGATTTGGAGTAGATTTGAGAAATTTTTGCATGCATATTTGAGCAGGTTTTGTAAGTAGGTCTTAAAGCAAATTTGTGCAGGTTTTTTGAGCAGGTTTTAAAGCAAACTTGAGTAAGGGGATTGGTGTATCTTTTGGATTGGTGTCCATGAACTTGAGTAAGGGGATCGGTGTCTCCTGTGGATTTGTTTCCATGAACTTGAGTAAGGGGATTGGTGTCTCCTATGGATTGGTGTCCACAAACTTGAGCAAGGATATTAGTGTCTCCTATGGATTGGTGTCCACAAACTTGAGCAATGGGATTGGCATATCCTATGTATTGGAGTCCATGAACTTGATCAATGGGATTGGTGTTTCCTATGGATTGGTGTCCACAAACTTGATCAACGAGATTGGTGTCTCTTTTGGATTGGTTTCCATGAACTTGAGCAAGGGGATTGGTGTCTCCTGTGGATTGGTGTCCATGAAATTGTATAGGGGATTGGTGTCTCTTATGGATTGGTGTCCATAAACTTGTATACGAGATTGGTGTCTCCTGTGGATTGGTGCCCATGAAATTTATTAAAGAAATTTATAAGCCATATTTTGTCATGGTTTTCTCCCAAAAGGGTGTTTCCACATAAAATATTTGTCTCTCATGTGTGTGGTGATTTGTGCATTATTTAATTATTTTATTGATGTTATTTGAAGTTATTGCCTTGGAAAGAAAAGAGAATTTTTATCTTATATTGTTCACACCCCCTCAGCATAAGCTTGTTTTATTCAATTGGTATTAGAGTGGATTCCTTCGTGAAATCCTAACAACTAGAAGGAAGGTCTTACAAGAACACACATGGCTAGCCTTGAAACATTTTTTTCAAATAGGGCACAATTATTTGATGAGACTAACTATGCTTTCTAAAGCATAAGAATACAGGTTTATTTGATAGCACATGGCTATGATATATGGAAATCCATTGAGGATGGGTTCACACCACCTACAACTCCTCCCACAGATAGAGATGGTATGAAACTATTTGGAAATAATTTCAACGCAATAAATACAATATTAAGTGGGTTATGTGAATTAGAGTTTGTGAAAGTCATGCAATGCACCTCAACAAAAGAAATATGGGACAAGTTACAAAGAATATATGAAGGAGACAACAAGGTTAAAATGGCAAAAATTCAAACCCATAGGAGGAAGTTTGAAGACTTAAGGATGAAATATAAGGAAGATATTGCCAAGTATATACTCTGATTTGATGAGGTTGTCAACACTATTCATGGACTTGGAGAAAAAATTTAAGACTAAGATTATTTAGAAAATATTAAGGCACTTCCCATGAGGTTTGATGCAAAGGTTTTAGCAATAGAAGATATGAAGGATCTTAAAACCTTAAACATGGATGATCTACATGGAATTATCATAGCCTATGAGATGAGGACTAGAAAGGATCAAACATCTAAATGGGAAGCAATATTTAAAGCTTCAAATAAGACAAAGAATAAGGAACCAAAATCAAGTGAAGAATCAAGAAGCGGAGAAGAAGCTAACTTTTTACAAAGGATTAAGAAGGGTCCAAGAAAACATAAAGGTATGCATTCTATGAAATATTTTAATTGTGGTAACCTTGGTCAATATGCATCTACTTTTCCACAAGCTATAAGTAGTAGCAGTGAAGAAGAAAAGGAATATATGAAAAAGAAAGAAAGAAAATTTTATCATGAAAATAAAAATAGGTATGGTCAAAACAAGCATGAGAAGAAAATATTTCAAAGACACAAGAAGATTTTTTATGTTGAAAAAGTAAGCAATTTCTCTAGTAGTAGTGATGAAACTCTCTCAAATAGTGAAAGAGGAAATCCTATTTTTTGCTATGGAAGAGAAAGAAGATGCTCCTATTGTCAAAGACCAAGAAGAAGAAAAATATATAGAAAATGAAAAAGAAGCCATGGTTGACATAGAAGAGGAACTTGTTGTTGATCTTGAAGAGTTGAAGAGGGTTAGAAAGAACTCAAAATTGAAGGCTCAATTACAAGAGGATGATAATATAAAGGTAAAGTTGTCACAAGAACTCATTGACCTGAAAGTTAAAATTGAAGAGGTAAAGCAAAGTGAAGAAGGTATGGTTGAGCATTTAAAGACAAAAAATATGGAACATGAAAAATTGGAACATGAGGTTGTCTCTCTGAGGAAGGAACTGGAAGATTTTAATGATAAGCTACACATGTTTGGTAAAAGCACAAAAATCATTGGTGATATTATAAAAACATAGATATCTTCGACTATAAAGACTAGACTTAGTTTTGAAGAAGGTCAAAGAAAACAAAAGGGGGAATCAAACTCAAAAGGAAAAGAGGCATCAAATAATATAAGTAAAGAAGAGCCTAAAACCTATGCTAATGTTCTGAGAATTGGAATAATCAAGGAGGATGAAAACAAAGTATCATCTAGGAACAAAGTCCATCATAGAAATAGTAATGAGAGAACCATGCGGTAATATCCTCCAAGGCAATTAGACAAGTTTCAATATTTCTTCCATGGTTATTATTTCTCATGTAACAAATTTGGTCATAAATCTATAAATTGTAGGGTTTGTGCTAAGAATGATTTTGGCTTCACCAAGAGAAATTTCAATTCATTTGTACCTCTCATGGACTACAACATAATATGCTACAAATGTAATAATTTTGGGCATACAACTAGATGGTGCAAAATAGTGTTCCCTAAAATTTTGAAGTCAAGCAAAAAAGAGGATGGTCAAAATATTCAAAAGGGTATGTCCTCCAAAGTCTAGATAAATAAAATAAAACAAGAAGATGATCATAGTAATTTGGGAGTTTCACTCCCATATCATAATTGAACATCTCAAGAAGAACATGGAGAAGGGTGCGTTGTCAAGTGTCTTATCTTACAGCCCCAAGGAGCCTTTGTCATTGATGTCAAAGGGGGATATTTTTTAGTAAGGAGGAGCAGCTTGTCAGGGAGAGCAATTTGTGATCATGTTGCAATAAAGGATAGTTTCATTGTAGGGTTACCATCAATAACAAAGGGGGATATTGTTAGAAATATTGAGTTGTCATTGATGTATGATATGGGAGAAATGACAAGAAAAAAGGAAACAATTGACAATCCAAAAACTGAGTTTTCATTGACAACATAGGCCTATAAATAGGCAATACATCACATATTACATCACATATTTTGGATAAGGTTGCATTCAATGTTTTCGGTGCACCTTATCCATTACAACAACCACAATTAAAAATAGACGATCGTTAAAATATAATGGTTTATTACATAAAATTAACCCCCCATAACACACCTAATACCTATAATTCCTCCCCACTATAGACTAATTGGCCTCCAATGCATGCAAAAGGGAATAAACTTGGTTTGAATCCTAGAGGCTATGGAGATGCTCCAAAATGAGGCTCCATGTAGAAGCAATGTGGACTGCCAATATGAGTGTGTATGAATGGCAGTGTTTGATATACCATCGAATGTTGAAAGTCCTACAATGTGAAGGAGGCAGGATGCGGAATGGTGGGAACCAAATGAAGATCTGGAGGAGGAGCTACAACTAGAGTAGGAGTAGGAGCAACACAAAGAGATGTTGGTGCAACAACAAGAATAGGTGTGGGAACCACATGAACAACTACTGGTACAAGAATAGTTAGAGGTACAACATGAACTGCAGGTGCAATAGGAGTAGGAGCTAGATGTAGGTATTATGAAGTGGACAAATGGAATTATGGCTGAAAATCCTACTGCTATGGTGTGCTAAAAATCAAAGCAATGGGTCATGTTGTCTGCAAAGTAGTGCAAGCCTAATGTGTAGTGGGTGGAACACTACAAACAAGAAAATATTTGTTCTCATGCTACAAAGTGTAAGTATTGTGATAGGCATCATAAGTGGCATGCTTATCATACTGATATGGCTTACCCAATAATAACCCATAATAATCCATGGGTGTCACATCACAAGTGACCCTATATTGGAAATTAGAACCAAAGTTAAAGGCAATTGAGCATGTGTGTGTGATCTGTGAAGTGTTGTTATCATCCTTCCACCCAAGAGTGTATGGAAATGGATGAGGTTTGGTGGGAAGTTTAAGCCTATCAACAATGGACTATGCAATCAATTTTTTTTGCGAGCCATTATCAATGATACAATCTACAACAAAATTATGCAGCAAATGTGCACGTGTTACAAATAGATTATCACGGTCATGGGTTGTGGAATGATGATGCATCAAGGTGACATCATTCAATTTTCCCCTCAACTCCTCATATCTTTGCCTCACAAATAGCCTTGATGGGGTTATCAAATGTTCCCTCATCAAAATTTACAATGAGATTATTCTTGTTAGAATTTTGTAACTTGGGACATGTAGATTTGTCATGCCCTAGTCTTTTACAATATCGACATAATGGTTGAGAAGTAGAAGAAGAATGAAATATTTTCTTAGAAGCATGGGAATTATGAGAAGAAGGATTATTAGAAGGAGAGAAATAAGAAGAGTGCCTTGGTGCTTGTTGCTATTGATGAGACTCGTTTGTGGATCCACCAGACGAGTATCGAGGACCTCGATGTTATGCAATGAACTTATCCTCCGTAAGCTGAGCATGGTTGAACACATCATCAAGTGTGTTGCATGGAGTATATTTCAACTCACAAAACAAATGTGCAAGAAGTCCATTCTTAAAATTTAGAATCATAGATTCTACATGATCAGCAATGCGCAACAAAACACACAACCTGTTGAACTGATACACATAATCCTGAATTGATTGATTATGTTCCTATCAAAGAAGAAGACAATAAATATATAAATTATCATAATGATATGGATAAAATGTAGTCTTCAAAGCTTTGACAATTTCATCCCATGTGACAATGTGACATTCAATTACCAGGACTTTAGCCATGCCAAAAATTTTTAGCTTGGTAAATGGAACTTTGTCATCCTTCATTGTTTGACTATAGTCAAACTAGGTCTCCATGTCGAGGATCCAAGTATTTAGAATAGTAGGATCTCGGGAACCTTCATAAATATGGACTTCACATTTGGCATGAGATGAGGAGGACTTGAGTGTGACATCCTGAAGTTTATCTATCAAAGAATTGACTATAGTAGCCAATGCAATGGATTGATTGGTAGATATTTTGGCTAATTTTTTAGCTAAGGCATGTTGGTGGCCATATGTCTGGTTTGAGTCAGGAAGAAAAGTAAAAAAATAACAAAATGGTTGTTAGAATGCAAAGATGCACGCCCGAGAAGAAGGAATTATTTGGGACACAATTTAGGAGACAAATAGGGATAAAAGGAAAAATTACCATGATAGATGGGTAGAGCTCAAAATGAGCTTTCCAACGAGTATAGGCAAGGGTATACTCGGACAAATAATGACCCTGTAAAAATGAAAAATTGCAAGAGGACTCCCGAAATAAGAAACTGGTAAAAATGCAGTTTTCAACGGTCAATTGAATTGGCAAGTATCCACGACATTAAATAATTGCAATTGGGCAACCTTCAAGGACAACGACATTAAATGTTTTTCAATGGCTATCGACGGGCAACAATATCCAACGACTATTTTTGAATGGCATTAATTATTGGCAAGGATAACAACTTCCAATGGCTATTTTTGAATGGCATTAATTATTGGTAAGGACAACAACTTCCAATGACTATTTTTGAATGGCATTAATTATTGGCAAGGAAAACAACGTCCAATGGCTATTCAATAAAGGAGGGCAACACTGATTACAGAGTAGCAGCCTAGCAGTGGATGAAAAGCTGACCAGGATGCAGTTTGGGTAGATCGATGATGGATAGAAAACTACCACGAAAATAAATGTCACCAGAAAATGAGCACCAAAAAATGTTTAATTTTTTTTGTGAAACCTTAGAAAGAAAAATATCACTTGTCGATAATTATTTGAGATCAAAAATTATCGAGGAAGGTCACAGAGCATGCGTCTGAGCTCCCAGGAGAGAGACGTGAGGTTGAGGACCTTACAAATCACCATAGAGAAGCCAAAATCGCTTGATTGAAGGAGGTAAACCACCAAAAACACACACCAAAAATTCACGTGGGTGCATGAGATAGCAAAGTGGTGTCAAATATGGATTATCACCATTGAAAAATTACCAAATTATCCTCGAAAACTATAGCAACAAACCAAAAAGGCATATCTAGCCAAACAGTGAGAGGCACAAACACCATAAATCAGATGGAGGCTTGAAAATTTTGAATCAATGCTCCAAACATGTCATAAATGAGTAGCTCCATATCATGAACTCGTGTGAAAATGATAAAGGATATAAATGGAGTTTGGCGATTACAAAAAATTGTCAGGCAAAGTGGGACGAAACCACAAAATGAAATCAATAATTCTGTAAAAAGCCTACAATGAAAAAATGTTTGAAACAAAATGTAACTTCTCCCAATGGATCCAACTACGAAGGTGTTCTCATTCCTCGTCTGAACTTATATCTGCCTAAGGAAAGAGGATACTAGCCTTGTTTTCATAATCGACTCTGATACCAATGATATGGGAGCAATTACAATAGACAAATAAAACAATTAATAATCCAAAAAATGAGTTTTCATTGACAACATAGGACTATAAATAGGTAATACATCACATATTTCAAATAATATTGCATTCAATATTTTTGGTGCACCTTATCCATTACAACAACCACAATTAAAAATAGATGACCATTAAAAGATAATGGTTTATTACATAAAATATACCACACCTAATCCCTATCAATGTCAAAGTTACAAATATATTCAAGGATGAAATGATGAGTTGTCATTAATGTTAAAGGTAAAAATATCTTCAAGGATGAAATATTGAGTTGTCAAGGATGATATATGCTTTAATATTTAAATTGGAAATTTAAATATTAAAGTTATAAAAATATTATAGAGTTAAACCTTATAATATTTAAATATTAAATTTAAATATTATAAAGTAAAGTTTCAAAAATTAAAATGATCGTGCATGGGCCAACCTTTACAAAAAAAATAAATATTAAATGTATATATAAGGTTGAAACTTAGTCAAGAATGAATATTTTATGAAACATTTCAATTCGAGCATTTGATTAAGTTGTCGTACAATAATGCAATAGTAGATGATGTGACAGTGCGGCAGTGAAGGTGTTGAGGTAGATTAGAGCTCAGCAAAGACCACATTGCAGGAGGGCGACGGTGTGTAAGAGAAAGTGTTTGAGGCAGATGCTCATTGGAACTCAGTGAAGACCACATTGTAGGAGGGAGATGATATAATAAATAAGATGTTTGAGGTAGACGCTCATTGGAGCTTAGGTCAAGACCATATCGCAGAAGAGTGATAATGTGTTAGAGAAGATGGTTGAGGTAAATGTTCATTGGAGCTTAGGTGGAGGTCACATCATAGAAGGGCAATAATAGCACATCTAGTTGGTATTGTCTTGATAAACAAAGACCACATTGCAAAATGGCAGAGGAAGGCACTTCTATTATAAAGTAAAATTAATTGTTGAGAAGTTTAATTGAGATAGGAATTACTTTTAGATTACAGTAAAATACCTAAATACTATGTTGAAATAAAGACAATGGATGCCTAGGGAAGAGCATAATTTTGATTGTCATAAAGAGCATTCTAGACTACATTTAATTTGGTGTGCATACAATCATATCCGAATGGATTCAAGAGCATAGAAGGACATTGAATGTAGGTCTCATCCAAATAAAATTACAGATAACGACAGTAATATAAATCATAGATTGAATTTTTTTGAAAATAAAAGTTTACCATTTGTAAGAGGTTAAGATACATTTGATACGTCTACGTGGATCTCATTCGAAGAAGCCTTGCAAAATAGAACAATCAAATCTGAAGGGAAACAAACCTACATAAGCAGGATGAAAATAAACGATGAAGGTTTTTGTGAGGCATATCAAAAGGAGTGCAATAGCATTACACAAAGGTCAAGCATTATTAAATTGCAATATCTCTAGCGCAAGCCACTAGTATTTTCAAGCTGCACACATATCGAGTGTCTAAGGAGTGATAAGGGTTTAAAGTGGTTGATTTGATATTTAAATCAAGAAGGAAAAAAGAGAATTATTCACCAGATTTGAAAAGCACATGCAAGAAGAAGATCATCATTATTAAGGTAGATTTGGAGGACACAAATCTGGAACAAGTTAAGGTGTCAAAGAATATTAAGTGCACATATTCACCCAAGCATTCAATTTCCAAGGAAGGACAATTCAACCAATTCAAAGAAGAAGGAAAGGTGCACATGATAGTGGAAGAAGAGTAAGGTTTAAGCATCTTCAATTCAACACACAAGTAAGTTATCCAATACTAGACTTGAGCTACCTTTAAAATGTAATAAATGTGAGCTATGTGGAAGTGACAAACTTAATGAATGCGAAGAACATATTGGCCATTTGAATCTTACTACATTAGTGCATATCATTCTATATATGTTCATGAAGATAAAATAATTCTAGGTAGAATATGTTTGAATTGCTTTTAGTTGAGGAAAGCAAAGGTTAATAACTTGATGCCATTATTGATCAAGTTTTATAAGCAAAATTATGCATTGATTATGATTAAATTTAGGAGTAAATGTGCAAGGGTTATAGATTAGATTTGGAGCAGATTTGAGTAGTTTTTATAAGTAGATTTTTGAGCATATTTGAGCAAGTTTTGTAAGTATATTTTAAAGCATATTTGAGCAGGTTTTATGAGTAGGTTTTGGAGTGAGCTTGAGTAAGGGGATTGGTGTATCTATGGATTGGTGTCAATAAACTTGAGCAATGGTATTGGTGTCTCCTATGGATTGGCATCCATGAACTTGAGCAAGGGGATTGGTGTCTCATGTGGATTGGTGTCCATGAACTTGAGCAAGGGTATTTGTGTCTCCTCTAGATTGGTGTCCATGAACTTGAGCAATGGGATTGGTTTCTCCTATGGATTGGTGTCCACAAGCTTTAGCAAGGGGATTGGTGTCTCCTATGGATTGGTATCCATGAACTTAAGCTAGGGGATTGGTATCTCCTATGGATTGGTGTCCATGAAATTGAGCAAGGGAATTGGTGTCTCATATGGATTGGTGTCCACAAACTTGATCAAGGGGATTGGTGTCTTCTGTGGGTTGGTGCCCACAAAATTTATTGAATAAATTGTAAGAACACAAGCTTATACTGAGAGGGGGGGTGAACTAGTATAATACCACATTTTACTTTTCTTTTTCAAATAATATTATTCAATATATCAATGTCAATATCAACAACAGTAATCAAAGTAATGCATAAATCATCACACACAATAGAGAAGCCAATTTAACGTGGTTCACCCAATGTGGGCTACTCCACAAAGAAAAAATTTCACTAAAATTTTCTCAACAAATCTCTTGAGAATCCTTCCCTATTACAATATTTATGGACCTCTTTCCAAATGAGACACCAATCCCCTAATCAAGTTCATGGATCTCTATCCATAGGATAACTCTTTCCCCTTTGCTAGTTTGTGGATATCTATCCATAGGAGAACTCCTCCTCTACTCTGACTGATGACTTTCTAGAATACTACTACCTTCACTACACTGGCTTGTGGATCTCTCTCCACTAAAGACCTTTATCCTCATTCCTCACTGCCTTGGCTAATGTATCTTTATCCACTAGAGACTACTATCCTCTACTCTATTACCTCCAAATATTACTCTCAGCTATGCTCAATATCTATCTCAAATCTACACTAAAAACTATCCTTGGTCTAGCACAAATCTGATCACAAGTTTATCTCTATCCGAGCATAAATATACCCTTAAATCTGCACCAAAATCTCTCCTCAAATATTTACTCAAGACTTAACACAAAGCTTGATCCAATCACAAATCAAATCTACTTATATCTACTACAATCCTTAACTCAAAGCTTGAAAAAATCAATCAATCAAATCTACTCATAAGTCTTCTCAAAGACTTGCCTCAAATCTATCCACAAGTCCTCTCAAGAACTTGCTCAATATTCTCAACAAGTATTCACCAAGACTTACGTCAAATCTGGAATACCTCAAATCTGCTCAATAAGTCCTCTCTAGAACTTATCCAATATGCTCAACAAGTCTTCACCAAGACTTACCTCAAATCTATTCAACAAGTCCTCTCTAGAACTTGTCCAATCTTCTCAACAAGTCTTCACCAAGACTTACCTCAAATCTTCTCAATAAGTCCTCTCTAAAACTTACCCAATCTACTCAACAAGTCTTCACCAAGACTTTCCTAAAATCTATCCAAAAAGTCCTCTCTAGAGCTTGTCCAATATGCTCAACAATTCTTCACCAAGACTTACCTCAAATATGCTCAATAAGTCCTCTCTAGAACTTGTCCAATCTGCTCAACAATTCTTCACCAAGACTTACCTCAAATCTGTCCAACAAGTCTTCACCAATACTTGTCTCAAATATTCTTGCAAGATTCAAAAAAGTTCACACAAATATATCCTTAATATTTCACAAAATCTTACTTAACTCTACCCTTAAGCTTTCACAAAAGCTTACATAATTTTGTCCTTAAGTCCACTCTAGGACTTAGTCAAACAATTTGAAAACTTTCATACAAAACTCAACTTAATATTTTTAGAAAACCTCCTCAATCACACAAACAATTTTCACTCAGAATATTGTTGAACCACAAAACATAGATAATGGTAAGAGACTCAATATGTTTCACACTCACAAATCATTCTATCACTTTCAAATCAATTTAGAAATAAGGTATAATTTATTTCACACAACTTGAACTATCACTCCAATGTTTTTAACCAATAATGCTCAACCAACTTCACTCGAACATCCACTCAATGAAACACAACTTGCTTATAAAACCTAAGCAAGTGTTTTCACTATACTTACAAAAATTCACACTATGGAACTCAAACTTTGACTCAAGATGATTCTAATTTCACATAACAATGATACTCATTATCTTTCACAAACCGTAGTTCAATATAGTTCTCAATATCACAAAAAAATGATACTCATGATCTTTCACAAACCGTAGTTCAAGATAGTTCTCAATATCACATAACAATAATACTCATGATCTTTCAACATCCACAAATCATGCATATGAAAACTCACTCAAACATTTTCAACAATGCTTATCAAGCAATCCTTTTCACTCCAAATTTGCATTTTACAACATTCAATCCAACAATATTTCACTCACAAGGAAGATGTACCCATACCTTTTGTTTTGATGAAGATATGTCTTCAAAACCTGTCTTAAACACAATCAAATCCTCTTTGCCAATTTCAAGGTTAGATAGCATCAACCTATCTAAAAATCTCCTTTACTCTCCTCAATAATTAATTCACCATACAAAATATCAAGTCTTAAGTACACCTTATTATCTCCAAACTTCTCAAAATATCACTCAACACATACAAATCAATTTCCTTTATTAACTTCAAACTATTAAAAGCATAGAAGACCAAGTTCCTTTATAAACACGTTATGAACTCCAAATATAATATTCAACCGATAAAAAATAATTTATTTTCTAACCCTTATTACTCCAACCTTTAATTATTTTTCTAAGCACAAAAATATAATATTCCAAATAACCTTGACTCCCTATATTTCACCCAAGGTGCTATTTAAAATATCACGTGGCCTCAATAACGTATGCGCTTTCCAAACCTTGGTGAAATTAAAAATAAACAAAAATAATGTGCTTACCTCACACACCATTTGCCCATGTTCCAAAATAATAGTGCATGCCTTGGCTACGCTTCGAACCCGTGACCAAATTCCGCTACGACGCTCTAGCTAAATTCTAGGTAGCTATCGGGCCACATGACCACACAAGAACCTAAACTCGTGCACTCCTTAAGCTTCTGCAAGATTCAGTGAACAAAAAACAAAACCTTCTCCTTCACAAAAATGATCGCCTAGGGATTCGAAACCCCAACCTCTGCTTTGCAAAAGACTTAAAAAACCCTTGGCCACTAATTGCGCTACCCATCATTATGAAATGCTTTGGCTATACCACATGCACTTTAATCAATGTTCACCATCAAATGCTTTTTAAAATTCACAAAAACCTCTTCTTAACACATCAAAGTAGCGCACAAATTGTTAGCATAACCTTAGTGTTCGAATGCATGGATGGGAAAAAATAAAAAATATTTCTCCTTTAAATACACCTTGCCTTTTTCCCTTGACGTCGGTCCAAATTCAAATTTTGAAATTTGAATTACAAATTTAATTTTTAACCTTTTAACTTTGGTGCCCATAGTTATTTAAATTAAAATTTTAACCTATAGGTTAAAATATTTTAATTTAAATAAATTAAATTAAATCCTTTGCAAACTACTCAATGGGTCTTTTCAAGGATAAAATATTTTTAATAATTCCTTGGACCTCATTTTCTTCACCTCATTCTTTTTCCCAAAATATTATAATATTATTATTTTATTTTAAACCTGCTTCTCCTTCCTTGGGTCTTCAATATTTTAGGACTCTTTAGGCATATAATAGTAAAAATAAATATTATATCCAATACCTTCTAAACACTTCCTTGCCTCTTGTAAAAACCACCTGATGACATTAATGATGACTAAACTTGAACATCAATCTCTTGACATCAATAACAACAAAACTTGCTCAAATTTCCAACAAAATTTATAAGCCATATTTTGCCATGGTTTTATCTCAAGAGGGTGTTTCCACATAAAATATTTGTCTCTCATGTGTGTGGTGATTTTTGAATTGTTTCATTATTGCATTGATTTTGTTTGAAGTTTTTGCTTTGGAAATAAAAGAGAAAAGATTTATCTTATACTATTCACCCTCTCTCTCAGTATAAGCTTGTGTTCTTCAATGTATACACATGTTCTTGATTCAGTGGTGATGTTGGGTTAGATAGAATATGAATTTGGGGTAACACCCTTCTATGTTCTTTAGTGTATGAATATGTGTTTCTATAGAAGGTGCATAAGGTAACGTGATCAAAAATATCATCATCCTGACCATACTCAGGACCTGTAGATGCATCTTGAATAGGGACATCCTGAAGGTCAAATTCCTTGTAAGTGATATTGGTATTACAGTAAAAACTGAGATGCCATTCAGGAATGGTCAGATCCTCTAGACTAACTCAAGGATGTTTCATATCTCCTTGTAAGTTTTTAGCAACACTAGCCTTTGATCGAGATTGGATGCATGTTATTACCATGGTCCAAATTAAGCCAAACAATAAAGAAACAAACAAGCAAACAATGTGTTTATCTCTTTTAAATTTTTCTTGTGATTCCTATTACTGTTTTTAGTGTATTTTGATGTTGAAACCCCTATTCCTATGAAAGCTAAGGGTAAACAAAATAAAAAGCTACTAAATGTAGTTTGAGCACACCCCCTATCAAGGAATATAACTCAAACGGTAAAAAGTGGCTTCCTACACTAGATATGGCTCAAGATAAACCTATGGAAATAAATAACCCTAGAAGGGGCCACATTGTCTAATGTTCTTCTACTAACATACCCATGCTTTTGCTTAAATCATGTGTTTAGGGCATGAACAAGAACAATAATTATGTCTACTAATTATTTAAAAATCCCTATGGTAAAGGGACTTGCTAATCCTTCCTACTCTGGGTGCACCCAAAAGTAGGCAATTTTTCGGTGATGAAATCCAGAAAGCCACTCACTTGGGGCTACTATGGTTGTTATAGTGCAAGCTAAAATATGTAGGTGAAACCTATCGTTTCTCATCAAAGTTTACAATCGATCATGTAGTGTTTGGGGTTCCTTTTAATATTTGCAAAAGTAAATAAGCCAAAAAGCACTTGATGATTCTTCACTAGAGCAAAAACATTTAATATTCAAAAACCCTATATGAATGACTAGCCTTTAAACAAGCAACAGGTAAACAAACCAAAGTAGTAGAAAAAAAATATTGTAATCAATTCTATAATTAAAAACTTTCTTTAATTTTCTTTATGAAAATAGAAAAATAAGGACAAATGCACTTACTTTGATAGCCTACGTTTAATTTGATGTTGATCACCAATGTTCTTCAATAGACAGGTGAATGGTGGTGCGAGATATTATCCCTTTGTCATGCGTTGTTTGTACACGCTAAGCACATTAAGGGGGGTCCTCCCCTATTCTGGGATTTGAGGATGGAGCCCTCGAGGCAAAAATTTTAGTCATCTATAAAACCATAAAATTTCTACCTCTGACTAATGATTTTATTAGGTCTAGACGGTTGTAGAATAGGGCCATGTCAGGTCCAAATGATTGCAGAATAGGGTCATCTCAGGTCTATATGGTTGTATAATAGGGCTATCTCAAGGTGAGATAGTTGCAAAACAAGGATCGTTTTGGTTAGAAATGGTTAAACCTACAACCTGCAATCACAAAATAAACAAAAATTAGAAATATAATGGAAAATAGGGACTAGGTCCCACCATGATCACCATCTAATGTACTCAAAAACCAGTGCACCAATAAAATCAAAACTTAATGATAAACGTAAAGCATTGATGAAAATGAACATATAACCAATACACAATGATGAAGAATAAGAGCAAACAGGCCAAGTCCTTTATATTAATGATAACCTCAAAGTGTATTACAAATATATCCCCTTGAGGGAGTTCAATGATGTGATACAATCATTACAATAAATCAAAAGGGTTTTATCCCTTTCTAAATGAATCTTGGCACACTTTGTATGGTCTTATCACAATTATAATTGTTTGGAGTAAGCTTACCTAATGTTGCTTAGGGCTCGATGCCAAAGCCTTACGTTCCTTTTATTCTTGCAAAAACATATAACCTACACACAAGGAAAGTAAAATAGTTAATAGCATGTATAGAGCCCTTCGAGAGAGGGCTTGTTGTAATGATAAAGAATATTAAAATAAAATTGAATCAAATGCATGAACAAAAATGTAAACTACTATAAAAAGCAAGAAATATGCTATGCTAAATCCTTTAAAAGAAGAGAGAAAATAAACTAATCTTTGCTAGAGGTCATATCAAGGCAGGACGACCTTGCCTGCGAGTCATCTCGGTTCAAAACGACTATTGTTCTGCGACTGTATTTCCAAGGACAAGTCAAGGATTATGTCTAGGTTTGATCTGTGGTTTTGTCATTATATTGGTGCATTATGAGAGTGACTTAGGGGGTCAAATCAGTCACCAAAGCAGGATTTTTGGTTCACACAAAATGGTGGAAGCACAACCTTCAACCCTTGTAGCAATCCAATGACATGGCTTTAAATGGTGTGAGAGCTTTTGGGGATTGATAATGGTAGCACTTAATTGCTTGAACTCTGTGTATTGAATTTGGTAGCACTTCATTGCACAAATTTACAGATTGAGGACCTTACACAAGAAAAACTAGGGGTTCAAATTGTAATCTAGCTAGGGTTTTGAATTGAGGGGTGAGTGCCAATATATAGATTTCTTGAAATAAATATAATAATGGCACAAACCCTTTACAAACCCTTTTATGGTACACCAGAAATCATAGCCAATATTTTTGGAGATTCAAAATTAGATCAAGTGGAAGTGGGGATTGAATTCAAACTATTATGTGACTTTTCTTCCTAAAGGTTTTTTCCTCATCATCTTTTCCAGTTCAAAAATTAGGGATAAAATAATGGTTGATGGTCCATGGTTTATGGTAAGAGATGCACTTTATTTGATACCATGGAAAGAAAAAAATTTAGTTGATACAAAAACTATTAAGAAGCTCCTAGTGTGGGTTAGGCTTTTTGGACTTCCATATCAGCTTATAAATAAGGATGTTTTGAAAAATATTGGAAATACCCTAGGGCAATTCATCAAGGAAGGAACAAAAACTAAGGAGAAAAAGCATACTATATATACTCAAATATGTGTGGCTATGGATATTTCAAAATCTTTTCCACAATCCATTAAGATTAAATTCGAATCAATAGAATGGGATCAACAAGTAGATTATGAAAATATTGCATTTCGTTGCACACAATTGTTTTGAGATTGGACAAATGGCAAGAGTTTGCAAAGTAAAAACTATGAATAAAGAGATAAAAAATTCTATCCATGAGATAAACTTCAAGATGAAGCAAGGAAATCATTCAATAATAGAAGCTAGATCAGATCAAGGATATTCCACTCCAAAAGAAGAGGTAAAGAAATCCTATTGACAATATCAATTGGCAAGTTTAGAAGGAATTAAAGGTGCAAAAGAATATGTGGAGATAAAACCTAAATCAAAGACAACAAAAAAAGTTAAGTTTACTCCAGGTAAATCATATTCATTTTCTAAAGTAGTATAGAATCCTTTTCAAGTATAAAAGTGAAAGTGGTGAAGATGTTATCCATTGCACTTTAAGGTTTCAAGAGCATAATAATATAGAAATGAGTTTGGAGGAAACCCATAACCATTTAGGGTTTTTAGGGCAGAATAAGAAGGTAATTTCTACAAAATAGCATCCTTGTACTTTAGGATCTCCAGGGAAATATAAAGAAGAGTGTGCTTTTGAGGTTATTCCTTGCACTTCAGATCCTTCAAAACAAGGTAAACCTAAATATGATAAGTCTTACTATGAGCAGTGTGAGAATATTGAAGAGATTGATGAAGATGAAAGTATTGCTAAGAATGAAAAAAAAAAGAGGAAGATCTAAGAGGCAAAAACAAAGAGAAAAAGAAACAAAAAGGGATATTGATATGGGAAAATAGAAGCAAATATCACAAGCATTACCAAGAAGTGGGGCTAAACCCACAAATAAAATAAAAAAATAACAATGAAAATAATATCTTGGAATATTAGGAGAATGCATAAGAATCCTAAAAAAAGTTATTAAGAAATTTGAGGTTGTTATAGACAAGATATTATTGGATATCGAAGCTAGGCAAAAAATATTTACCATTCTCAATGTTGAATTTCATCTTGACAAAATTTAAATTTTTGAAGGTAATTGATATAAAAGGAGTTGATTGTGGAAATTAGCAGCTTGAGGAAGATGAAGAATATTTTTTATAGAAGAGTAAATGAAGAATATATCCGATAGATTGACAAATTTGGATATGCTTTAATTAACTTGTTAGAAATGTAATGAGAGCAATGTAATATTTTGTTTTTGTAATGGGAGTGGCCCCAATAGAAGCCACACATAGCTTATTAAAAAAACAAAGACATTGTTCGCATTGAGAAAATTGAATTCTTATATTTATAATTTCATGCAATTGATTAATGCATTCATTTTTGTTATTTTGGCTCATGCAAGGTGCTAAATCGCAATGCAAGATCATGTGTGGGGTTAACTGGTAGTTTTGGAAGCCAGTTGTCCCACCTTATCTTTTAAATTTTGCTTTCGGTGTAGCCATCTTAAGGGGAGATGACCCTGATATGGAGGTCATCTTGGGGTGATACTATCAAGATCTAGAGGTTGTCTCGGGTTGAGATGACCAATGCTGCAAAGGAAAATGTCCCTATTTAAGTGGTAAAAACCATTGTTTTAGCCTTGATGCTGCCTAAAGTGGGTCACATGGTCTAAAGGAGTCCATTTAGGTAGTCTCCTCAATATGACATGTTTTAGGTGTCTATATGGGCAAGTAGCTATAGTTGTTCTTTTGGAAATTAGGGATTGAAATAATTAGGTGTAGGTAAGTAAACCAGGTATGATAGGAGTGGTTGGTGATATTCTCTATTTGGTAGAGAATGCTACATTTTTTTTGGTTCTATAAATAGTTAATTAGGATATTATTGGGACCAAGGTTTTTTTTGATTCAATCAAGGGTTGCGATTTTGAGAGGGTGGCCATGACACCCTTTTGGAAACCAAACATTCAAAAAATTAGGAGAATATAAAAAATGTTGAGCTCTAGGACTAATAGCTTGAATATTTTTTGAGGTTACCATGGTTTTCTTTTATTAGCATAATAGACCTCTTATTCTCCTTGGGTTCTAATTTGGAATATTTCTTTGATTCCAAGTAGCATGGGGTAATTTTTCATATTATGATCTTGCTAGAAAATACTATATACTTTGATCTTCTCTAAGGGTATCCATTTTTTGCATGAATATTTATGCACCTTGAACAAGAGACTACATGCCATATCCACTTCCTATTGCTTCTTCTTATATTTTAGTTTGTGTCCAACTGAGAGGCCAAGGAAGCAAATATATTTGTCTTAAGATCTTCAAGTACATTTTTAATTTCAAATCCACTAATACAATATTATTTTTTTTCTACTAAAGTAGTGCCTCATCTTACTTCTATACATTTTTCATGGTAGATCTTGAGCAGTTTTAACACATAGTCATAGTATCCTCAAGACTAAACTAATAAATATCTCCTCCTTCTATTAGGTTCAAATATTCTACACACTCTTCCCATATTCCTAATAAGGAAATGATCTTCAAGGTCTCTACATCCAAACATGAATGTTTAGACCATATAAGAGTAAACTTAAATCTCTCAATATAATTTTGTAGGATTTTTTCTTCTCTTCGTGTCATTCAAAGGACCTCATCTCTTACTTCTCTAGATTTTCAATAGTCTTCATATTTTTGTAAAAACAGTGTCCATATATATGTTGATGTTCCTTCCGCGAAGCTCCATGAAATAGCATAAATTTGCATCCTTGAGTGTGGATGGAAAAAGATAAGTCTATGTGCATCTATCTTGTAGTCATATAAAAATTGTTAAACTTGAAAAGAAAAATTTGGATCTTCTATTATCAACCCATAAAATATAGAAAGTATGAATGGTGGAGTGTTCTTCATCTTGGCTTCCTCTTGATATTCCTAAATAGGATACTCAAGGTCACCATGGTATGCATTTATTCTACTATTTTTATTACAATCTATGTCCAAGGTATCCAATAGTTACTCCTTTTTGATATATTAGCTTTGAAAGGTTGTCCTGGTAATCTAATTGATTACTAAGTTACCTCAAGCAGTATTTTTTTTGTAACATAACAACCTCCTAGCTCTTCAACTATAGAATGTTTTTTTTCTATAGGAGGAATAATATCTTCAATTATGGACTCAATATTAGGCCTGAATCTAACCAAAGATCCTTCAAACAATACTATAGAATCAACAGATCTTGTAGTCTAGTCTATATTTCTCTAAAATGTTACTTCTCATTGTTTTTATTCTTCTAATTATATCATCCATATGATATGGGTACCTTTCTAACTCTTTGTACTACATTTATTCTTGTGTTATTTAGCAAATATATTCCTTTTTCATCCTTGGATCAAGACATACAATGCACATGGATTAAGGTGCAACTACAAAAATAAAAAGAAACATATTACAAAGAATCACTTGGGTTGAATGTCAATCTTCAATCCAACCTATCTCTATAGTTTATAGAAAGGAAAAAAACTCTAAAAGGACTATAATTTTAGCACCTCCCCAACAATAGTGCCAAAAGTGATGAGCACTAAGTATGTCAATCCATGTAGGTACACTTTTAAGACATTAGACATTGTGTATGCATTACAAAAATAATAGAGATTCCAGTCTATATGCTCTTATGGATCAACTCTAGCTCTTATTGAGGATTGATAACACACACTTGCTCATTCCAAGGACTCCACAAGAAGGAAAGAAATTATACATACATACATACATACATACATACATACATATATACATATATACATATATATACATATATATATATATATATATATATTATAGAATTAAATAATAAAAACTAGAACTAAAGCAAAATATAGAATTTAAAGATTGAACTAGAAATAAACTGAATAATACAAATTAATGCACACACCATGAATTTGCTAACAGAAATGGGAAATAACACAACCAAAATAGTTAATTTGGAACTACGGGTGGTTTAACTAACTACAAACAACAAAAATATAAAAAGAATAATCACAAGGGTTTTGAAAAACCATACTCTTGGAGTAATCCCTTTATTTAAGAGTAGGTATAGTTCCCCTATAGTGGGAAAAAAATTAAATGCCCAAAATGAAATTATCATAGATCTATTTTATTACTATTGGATAAAGTACACAAAGGTAATTGTGTCTAATACTCTACTACCAAGTGATTCTAACAATTGAACCGTTCATATTATTGTTTGGGCTGCTATTTTTTTCTAACCTACCTTGAATTGCATACAATAATATAAAAGAGACCATGTAGCTGCTCTAAATTGATTGATAGATCTTAATGATGTAGTTGAAATTGCCATGGTTAAAATTAACTATAAACAAGAAATAAATATATAAAATAAATAGAATTTTGGGTTTCATGCAGTTTGAGAGTTGATGCTCTAATTTTGACTATTTAGAATTGTTTACAAAGAAAATAGAAAGATATACCAAATTGGATTTCAGCGAGAAAAAAAAATTGTTTTTTTCCTAGCTAAATATTTGATTACATCAACAATGCCAAAAATAGATAGTTAAAATTTTTTTGCACCTTCCCTCATTTTCAAAGATATACCAATCTTGTAGATGGTAACTAGAATATCTTATTTTTATCTATGAAATTGATGTGCATGATCACATAAGAAGATTTCAGTATGAATTTATTAGCATTAGTGTCAACTATCTTCCCATAATTTGACAATTGCACCTTCCTATAATTTGGTGAAGGTGACTTTAAAACTCAGTTGTAAATACCCTATTCAATTTCTCATAGAAAGCATGTATACTTGTAACATAGAAGGGATGACAGCTCACTCTAGATGAGATAGCTTAATATCTAACATGCATCAATTTTATAGATAAACTCGAATTAAAGCAATCTATTTTCCATAAAACTAATGTATTGTATTATCTTCTACATGTTAAAAATAGATTATATTCCATCACTTGGGTTATGTAAATGTATCTTCCCAGGTACATACTTAGGACAATAAATTACTTTAGGGGAAATGTATCTAGTTACTTTATGCAATGTAATAAATGCACAAGTGTCAATGCGCAAGTTGTAAATGTGCAAGGTGTCACTTGTATAGCTAGATAGAGTGTTGGCCAAGTATCCTATTTTACCTATATAAGGAAGGCCTCATTGTTAGATAGATATAGAATAGGGAGAGTCGGTGACATAGTAGCTTAGAGCATATTTGTAGGTAGTACAGTTATGGGTGGATCACCATCCAGTGGTGATGGGTGTAATGTAGTCTAGTAGGTTTATTAATGGAGTGTTCACTTCCTCTATAGCTACATTGTATTCATTTATATCATTTTTATTTATTGCATATCTCAGTCATCTAGCAGATTTAATTTCTTTTATATTATTTTGCATCTCGTGATTGTTATCTCCCTTTGCATATTACATCAAAAGCTAATAGTGGTATCAAATCTATGATAGATCTAGTCTATGTAGGTCTACAGGAAAATAACTATCATTATTGAGCCTGAGTGTTTTTATCAACCTAACGCACCATTGGAATAATCACTATCAAAAGATCTCAGAAGAATCTTAGTCCCAAAAAATACTGAGATTGAATTTGACTAGAGTCTTTCCATAGATTTAAAGTAAAAACTCATGAAGACTAGGACTCAACATTCAATCCACTAGATTGATAGATCATCTAGTGAAGATCCAAGATATTTATAATTTGCTAACTATTACCCAAAGTTTATTTTGTTGCAGATAATTAATTCTCAGAGGATTGATACTCTTCCTATGATAGAAATCTAGAAGACTCGAACTTCATTGCCTGAAGGTCAACGTGCCCTCATAGTGCAGAGATTAGTTCCTTGTGCAGAAGAAGAACATTGTGGAAGAAGACTTGTAAAGAACAGGTGTGGTGAAGTTAGGAGACTAAATATATTTAGTACATATTGAAGAACTTCATAGTTGAAGAAAATTCCATAGAAGTTGTGACACAAAAAGACCATAGTAGCCTTTAAAAATAGGCCATAGAAGCCTTTACATGAAAAGGCTATAAAAGCCTTGAAGTAGAAGCCACAAAAGTCTTGATACTAAAAAGGCCACAGATGCCTTGATACTAAAAAGGCCACAGAAGCCTTGATACTGGAAAATACCATAGAAGCCTTGACATTTAAAAATGCCATAGAAGCCTTGATACTGAAAAGACCACAAAAGCCTTGATCCTGAAGAAAAATTCAAGAGTAATATCTGATTTAGAAGCAGATTAATATTTTGGTATTAATTTTTTTGTTGTAGGGAAAGAATATTTAGTGAGTTGTAAAACTTCCTACAAAAAAGTTAGGAAGAGTATCTTCTTCAAAATCAATTCAGCACCTAAAACAAAAGAGATTAGGAGAAGATCTCATTGAAGGACTTCCAGACTTGGAAGAAGAAGAAGGACTAGGAGAGTCTTGCTCGAATCTAGAAGTATAAAAATTAGATATCCAAGAGTAGATAACACTGCCAACACTTCCAGGAGCAAAAATTTGAAGAGGTCTCAAGGGAAGACCAGTAGAAGCTGCAAGATCAAAGACCTTGGGAAGGTCTCAAGAAGTATCTAGGAAAAGGCTAGGAAAAAATTACTAAAGAAATCATCAAAGGATATCTCACTAGATAAATCCACTACCAAGGAGAATCCCTTGATAGTGAAGGACTTGGTACAATTGTCGCCATCCAACAACAAGCCCAAGAGAAGAAGATTTTATCAAGGAGTGTCAAATCTGAGAAGAAGATTTTGGCTAGGAGTTTCAAATTCAAGAAGAAGAATTTTTTAAGGAGTGCCAAATTTTAGAATAAGAATCCAGTGAAAGACCTCAAGGTATTTAGAATCTTGAGAAGAAGATCTTGCTTGAAGTAAAAATTCAATAAGAAGACTTGAAGACAAAATAAGCTCATCAAATCTAGGAGATTTGAATATTACCTCTCACAATAAGAAGGCACCGCTTCAGATATAGAGACTTCTCCAAATCTACAGTAGAATGATGAGATCACAAGAGGAGAACAAACCACCAAATCCTAGGCTTGTGAAAGAAATTTCAAGACCATCATTTGGTGAAGGATGATTTGTTCAAGATAGTCTACAAAGAGCTACAAAATCCTACTCGAAGAAACAACTTGGTGATCTTAGACATCAAGACCCACATTCCCTACAGAAGTGGTAAAAGTATCTATAAAAAATGTATGCAAATACTGGTGCTAAGTAACTCATTAATTAGACCACTTATCAGATTCATTAGATCACATTATATGGATTAAAGTTGCATGAGGAAAAAGTAGATTATAGTCTTCAAAAGTGCAAAAAGGAAAAGGTTGTTTTTAAGGTTCATCTGCACATTAATTAGGAGTTGATTAGTTTTCAGAATTATATCTATCAACTACCTATCATCTACTTTGGAAAAATTAAAGAAGACTAAGCCCTAGTTGTAGTGAATTTACATAATAACTCTTGAATATTCATTTTAAGGTTATTCTTGATTAGTTGCAGTAAATTGATTAAGTTCTTTATCTTGATAGTTGATTAGAGTGATAAGGTGAAATAGTTAGTGCATTAAAATAAATTCTATTAGATCTATTTGCACTATTATACTACTATCAAAAGAAATTAGTTTTTTGTGTTCTTGAAGCGCACAAAATCTAATTTGTATCCAGTGTCTAAAGACACTATTGAAGCACATAAACCTACAACTCATAGTGGCCAAAAGAAGCCACCCAAAAAGGTTAGAATATTCCAAAACCTATAGAAGAACACAACTAACCAAAAATAGAAATAAAGGCTTCAAATATTGAGACTTGGCAAGTCTCAAATCCCAAGCATTACAATATTGGATGCAAGAAAATAAAATACGAAAAAATTGCATAAATTAAAATCTCCTACCTACTATTATCTAAGCTTGGATTTGCAATAATAGTGTCCAAGGAAAAATGGGAAAGGTTTCTACTCATAAAAGATAACTTCAGACCCTTGTATTGTAGGAGGAAAATCTTTCATAAAACTAGTATTTCAAATATGAAATAAGAGTGCAAAAGAAGGTGCATCAAAGGAGGTTAATGTACAATCTATAGTACATTTCATTGCACTACTTCAAACTAGTTTTATACAACCCAAGAGAATATTTGAATGTGTCCTCAAAAGACACAATATCTATAGGAAAAATGTAGCCAAGAAAGGTCGAACATAAGCACTCTTCATCCCATGCAATAGGAGCCACTCAAATGTCTCATCTTGGACAGACAAAATTGTAAAACAAATCCCATAAGATGCTATCGTCAAAGCTACATTTACGTAGATAAAAGAGTGTAAATCTTTCAAAAAGAGGTGAACAACATCTACACTGCAAGAGAAGGCATCTACTTCTACCAATGTGAGACAGAAAACATTTACACTACAAGGGAAAGCGTCTACATCTGCCAACGTGAGATGGATAATATTACACGATAAGAGAAAGTGTCTACATCTACCAATGTGAAACAAATAGCATATACACAACAAATATGCACAAGAATTAATATGTTGGAGGCATAAAAGATAAATAAAGGAGTGACATTCAAAACCTCAAACTTGGTGAAGATCGTCCACTAAAGGAAGCATTAGAATCGCTATCCAAGATCCATAGTGCCTCATCAATCCACCTACAACATATAAGTTTACTTGCTACTCAAGAAATGTAGCAAAGCAAATGAATGGTTTTCAAAAGAACCTAAGGAGTTATAATAATATCCTTGGAAGGTGTTACAGTTAAGGACTTCATGTAGAGAATGTGAATGCCACTTGGCATCAATATTATAAGGTGCATATGTTACAAGAACCTTTGACTCTCAATGCCCAAGCATACATGGTGACACTTGTTATTCTTCTCAAGTCCCACACGAGTGAGCAGACATTACAAAGTGATCAGAGGTGTTGAACAAGAAATATTTATGTTATAAAAGTGAGGAGTGCTCATACATAATGGATGTGACACGTCACAAGGCACGAGTTTACTCCTCCAATAAAAGGTGTCCTAAGTCCAAAGATCACATCAGAGTGAAACGCAGTCAAAGACAGTCAAGCACAACATGGAAAGAAGGAAGAAGGAGCATTAAAGGCTTCTAGTCTTGAAGGTCAAGCCCTCCTTATTTCAGTAGTGTCTACGTTCTAGCATTAAATACAAGCATCTCCATTGATTCCAGTGCCCAAGGGAACTTCAACACCATTGTTATACTCAGCTGCAATAAGCATCGAATATTGAGGAGATTTGCATAAAAAAGGAAAGGTCTAAATCCCACTTTATTGTTGCTTTTAAAGTTTGGGGATATAAGGGTTATAAACTAAGGTAGAAATTTTAGTTTTCTGAAAGAAAAAACTATAATGGATAACCTACCAAATTAAAATAATATTTGCATCTCAACCTAGGAGAAATAAGGAATTCGACTTGGATTAATTTCTTTAATATTATTAATTTTCTAATTTTCCAAATTTGGGAGTGATAAGGGTACAACATCAAACTAGGTCTTTGGAAATTAGAAATTAAAACCTAAGGGTTATAAAAAGAGGTTATTAAATATTTTTTGATAAGGTTGGAAATTTATACTTATCTTGTCTCTAAATTTCTCAAAAAGGGACAAAAAGAATCCAACACTAAAACCTCTTCAAAATTTGGAAAAGTGCTTAGTTCAATTAGGAGACATAATGTGTTAAAAAAGTTGATTTTTGACTATACAAAATCAACCATAAATTGAACTTTATAAAGAACTATTTCATATTCCAAAATCATTAGGGAGTCATAAGGCATTCTAAAAAACTTGATCAAATATTGACAAGTTGGGAAGATATAAGCTTTCTTCAAAATCTAAAATTATGTGTTCATACTCTCACTACTAGGGAGACATAAGGAAGCCTACAATATAAATATTACTAAAGGTTTCATAAAATAAAGCTTATATACTTCAATTAAAATTTGCTTATCCTAATATAGGGAGTTGTAAGGAAGACTACAATTCTATCTCGTCTCTTCAAATTTAACCTCTTCAAATGGGTAAAGGAATGCCATACAATGAATGTAAAACTTGCTCCAATAGGAACCAGCCCATAAAATATGAGCACATGTGGTATATTGACTTAGGAGCTAGTCATCATATGACAGGAAATATATTGGTTTTACTGTCTTGAAGTTTCTAAGGGTTATATACTAAGAATTGCAGATAGCCAAACTTATCCTATACATGGATATGGATGTGTAACTCCCAGTAAATAATTTCCAAATATTCTACTACTTATGTATTGTATGTTCCTGGATTAACATTCAATCTCATATCAGTAAGCAAGCTAGTAAAAAACAACTATATGATTAACTTTGGATATATGGATGGGATCAATACATGTCTCATTATGAATCAATATGGAATAAAACCAACAGGTTCAATCCATGAAAATACATACATTCTAGACTCAATGGAAATCTCACAAGATATTGTGATGATTCAAAATGATACTAACATATTTACAGAGGAACAAGTTGAAGAAAATGAAGAACCAGTACACCAAAAAGGTAAGCTCAAAAGGATCAAAAACAAAAATATGAGAGGATAATTGCACCATGCCCTACTCATACATCAACAATCAGAACCGAATGAAGACACTTGCAAAGAGAACTATAAAGGTGGTTGGATAGAAGATAAGGAAGATGAATCGAAATAAGCCAAATATCATCCTATGAAAGAAGAATATTTAGCTTTAGCTACAACTTACTCTGCATCATATGAAGACACAAATTACCTACTGAACCTGAATACAAAGTATGCAGAAGGAGAGTACAAAGCTCATGAAGAAGATGAAGATCCATATTGAAGACTAAAAGTATTCAATACCCAAATAATGTAATACAAGGGGGTGTTAGAAATAGATTATATTCCATCATTTGGGTTATGTAAATGTATCTTCCAAGGTACATACTTAGGACAATAGATTACTTTAGGGGGAATTTATATAGTTACTTCATGCAATGTAATAAATGCACAAGTGTCAATGTGCAAGTTGTAAATGTGTAAGGTGTCACTTGTAAAACTAGATAGAGTGTTCGCCAAGTATCATATTTTATCTATATAAGGAAGACCTCATTGTTAGATAGATATAGAATGGGGAGATTTAGTAACACAGTAGCTTAGAGCATCTTCATAGGTAGTACAGTTATGTGTGGATCACCATCTAGTGGTGATGGGTGCAATGTAGTCCAATAATTTTATTAATGGAGTGTTCACTTCCTCCATAGATACATTGTATTCATTTATATAATTTTTATTTATTGCATATCTCAATCATCTAGCAGTTGTACTTTCTTTCATATTATTTTGCATCTCGTGATTGTTATCTCCCTTTGCATATTACATCAAAATCTAACACTACAAACTACAAAATAATTGCCAGTTTTATCAAAAATATGAATTTTCATAACATTAGTTATAGAAAGATAAGTTTATGAATGGAAAAACATACATAGATGAGTCAATTGGGTGACTTATCAAAATACATCCTTACAATCCTTACTACTTATTTTGGTTTCTTGTTTTAAGATAAACTGAGGACTATAACAACATATGAATTTCAATAACTCTTTTAATAATCCAAGGTAGCATTTTTATCATCATATTTTATTTTTATTTGTGGGCTTAGCCTCACTTCTAGTTAACACTTATGCTATTTATTTTTAGTTTTTCATTTTGATCTACCTTTGGGTTTTCTTTTATCTTTATTCTTGTTTTGAGGGTGTCTCCTTTTTGTATTCCCCCAACACATTCATCCTCATCAATCTCTTTAATTTTTCTAGATAGTTCATGATGAGATTTATCAACTACATGTTTATGCCACTATGGAGAACCTAGAGTCCAAGGAATGACCTCAGAGACACTTTCTTATTTATATTTTCTTTTGAAATCCTAAATTACAAGAAGCATCCTCCATATTACTTACTTTCATATGTTGCTCTAAAAACCTTAAATTGTCCTAGATACCTCCATACTCTTTTCTTTATCATATTGCTCTTGAAATATTAAAGTGCAATGAATAAACTCTATGTTACTTACATTTTTATTGCAAGGAGATATGGTCTTTATTTACTCCCTTTTCAAAGGATCGAGGTAAACCCCTTTTCCACTAAAACTTAGTAGTCGTCTAAAGAATCTTTATACATAAGGTACTAGTCATTATTTTGGTGTAGACAAAGGTCAAAATGTCACTTTGGTAACTTAGTCCAGCTTTACAAAATATTTTGGATGAATATGTTGTTAAATTCCCTTTGACTTGAGTACGTGTTTACTTCAAATTAAGGAAATCGAGACTTATCGCAAAATAAAAGTTTAACTTATTTAACTTTCTAGTTATTTTTGTTGAATTTCCTTCTACTTTTTGTATAATGTTTTTATCATCCTTTAAAATTAATTTTTCTATTTCACATCTATATATTTTTTTTTTGACATGATTAGGAGACATTTTTTTTATATAATGGTAAATATATATTTAAATTAAAATTAATATTGATTGATGTCCACTCAAAATGTTATCGTCTCCTATGTGATGGCCTAATGCATTGACACTCGCACCTCACATTGAGTGACACTATCAAGAAGCTCTGCAAGTATGAGACACGACTTGCAGCGAAACCTTTGAGATTTTGCTAAGGTCGGATCCTCATTAGATGTGATCTTTAACACTGTTTTTCCTAGTCTACATGCATTCATCAAAGGAAAATCAAGGGAGATTGCAAAAAACAAAACCTAAGCTATGGAGACGTTGCACCAAGATCTAAGGGTTTCTTCTATGCATAACTAGAATAAAATGACCATGTTCATCACCTACTAATAGCTAGAAAGTGAACAAGGTTTCAATTTAACATTAAAGCATTCATGCATAAGATGTATACACACATAAGAACCAAGGTAGAGTGAAATTAGCCATAACTTTGTATATATGAAATCTTTCTTTACAAAGATGTCAAACCAAAAGAGGTTTGAATGTTTTTAAGAAAACGAATCAAAGCTCAAATCTAGGCTATACACAAAAGAAAAGTGAAAGAAAAATACACAAAAGGATAAGCACTAGGCTTGAGCAAGTAGTTTTTTTATGCCTTACAATGGAAGCAAAACCACTATTTATTAGCAAAACTAAGGTGTTTTTGCCTCAAAAAATGTATAAGAAATTTAAAATTCCCTCCTCAAATCGAGCAAGGGATTAGTCCGCATTCAATGTTGATGACTTCATGGTCTCCAAAATTGGAGTCATCAATGCTGAAAGGTTCGAGGCCTTTAGAACTAGAGCTTCCATCACCACTATCTTTAATATGCCAACCACTTATCTTGGGATACCATGTCCAAAAGGTATAGATGGGTGGGCTCTAATATTTTATGCAATTGTTACATTTATGAGCCCATTTGCCCTTCCAATGGGATATTATGCCTAGATGTTACCTTTGATTGTTTCCTTTTCTAGAATTGAAACTCATCAGGTTGAGATCCTTCTCCTTCGATCAGACTAATGGTGAAGCTCCTCCTAATCTTCTCCATGCTCATATATTTCTTCTTGGGCCATTGATTACTAAGATTAGATGGTGGGGCTTCAAGATTTAAGCATCTTGACATCCTTCCCCAATCTCTATGGGTTGTTGGTCCACCCAAGATCGATGATGGATCTCCTTTGAACGTGAGTCCTAATGAGACGACTACTTTCATGGGACTCTAATGTGCTTGCCACATGTCCAAGTCTCGATCAACGATAAAATTCTTCTCTGATAACTCCTTTGGCATCTTCATGAAAGGGCATGAGTCATCGGATGAGTGATCAATGACTCACACAGCTTTGGTAACTTTCCTTATTTGATGGGAAAAGGCATCTACTATTCATCATAAGATCAACGATTTGCATCGCTTTGAGGACCTTTCGTACCTTCCAACCTTGCAAATCAACACCCATCATTGATTGATAAGATTGAATGACCCATGTAGCATCAAAACTTTATTGAACCCCTTCTATGCAAAATAGTACTCATTGTAGATATGAGGAATCTACATGTGCCCAACTTCAATACTTCATCATTCACTTTACCTGGAAAATTAGTGATTGTCGTAGATTACAATCTTGATGGTGTACTTTACTCTACTTCTTCTCCCTCCTTTGGTTTGCTCTCCGTCGAAGCCAACTTACAAAATTTGGCCAAAGCTGAATTCCAAATTCGCTACAATGATAAAATCTATAAAGACATTATAATATTTATTATTTATTGGTACTCCGCTAATGAGACCTGTAGGTCGAAATGTGTTCGAAGTTTTGTAGATGTATCACTTCTTTTTTATGGAATAAAAATTCTATCAAATATTTTTTGTTTCTTTCCTAACTCGTCTCTTTCTTTAAGTTTGTAAACCCTCATTTTCTTCTTCTGTTTTCTAATACATTTTTGTTGCTAGTATTATGCTCTTCACTTGCACATAATGTGATCTGGTGAATTAAAAAGCTTGCAATACTAAGAATATACTCTTCGCTTGCAAATTTGTAATATGATAAATCAAAAACTAGTTTATGTTTTTAAAATACTACTTCACCATGTTTCTTTTTTTCATTAAAGAAATACAAATGCTATATATAAAATAAAGAAGCCTATAAAATTATATTTAATAATGTCTTATATCTAAATTAATCGTTTTAGACTCAAGCTATTTATATATGTCCTATCAAAAAGTCAACAAATATAACTTATTATCACATCCAATCAACCATGTGCTTATCCTCTTCCAACAACCTATCACAAACGCGATGACATCAGCCTTAACATCATCCATGGACCACCAAACCTGGCAGATCAACCTACATTGGAGTTTTTGGCATCTTCATGCTATGGATTTTGCTCTATAAAATCCATTCTCTCAAACTACTCAGTCCTCACGGCTTCCTCTGCTTTCACCCCCTTCATTTCAGCAACCATCGAAAAAAGGTATGGAAAATGAAGGAATCGCCTTTTGAACAAGGAAAGATTGCGGGGCAAAGAGTTATTGACGAAAATGGGCTGGTCTTTCCCATGGTTCTCCTCCCCCATCACAACCAACACATTAACACCGTCGAATCCTTTGTCCAAACCATTCGAGAGAGCAGAGAGTGGATCGACCACCGTCTGAAAGAGGTGGGAGCTTTGATCTTCAGAGGATTTCCCCTCAAAACTGCATCCGACTTCAACGCTGTTATGGAGGCATTTGGGTGGGAAGAGTACAAATATGCGGGCGCAGCTTCTAGAACGAGGATCGAAGGAAGAGTTTACACGGCAAACGAAGCTCCTCTGCATAAACCGATCCATTTCCATCACGAAATGTCTATGGTAAGTCTCTCCACCTCAAACACAAACTCGTTACAAATTTCTTAACCTCGAAGCTAATTCCTTTTATTTTATTTTTTAAATCTATGTAGTCTGATGAATTTCCCACGAAACTGGCCTTTTTCTGCGAGATTGCGCCCCCCGAGGGCGGGCAGACCGCAATTCTATTGAGCCATAAAATTACGGAGAGAATGGAACAGAAATTTCCAGAACTGGTTAAAAAAATGGAAAAAGAAGGGCTGGTTTATCCTACCAGATTTTCTGCGAAAGATAATCCCCAAAACATCTCAAAGGGCTGGCAAGCCCGTTACGGAACGGAGGATAAAGAGGAAGCCGAAAAGAGGCAAGCGACGAATTCAATATTCCCCTGCATCAAAATTTTCCATTTTAGTCATATCTTTTACCTAAAAAATAGGTCACAGTAACCCAAAATTTATCAAAGTGTTTGAAGGAATTATAACTAACTTGTTTCGAATTCTAACCTTAGAGATTCTATTTGTCATTCCAAATTCTGAGTATGATTGTGATTTGGTTTGCAGGGCTACAAACTCTGGGATCAAGTCCAAGGTTAGTTGGGAAGGGAACACAATGTTAATTCAGGTGGGGCCTATCCCTCCAATAAGAGAAGTGGAGGGGAAGAAGAAATGCAAAGCCTGGTTCAATATCTTAGCGTTTGTAAGAGATCTAGAGATACCCGCTATGCTGGGAGACGGATCACTCGTTCCTCAAGAGATCATCGAATCGTGCATTGAAATGATGGAGGACGAGGCCGTCGACGTCAAATGGGAAGTTGGTGATGTGGTTGTGATTGACAATCGCTTTGTACAGCACGCAAGAAGACCCTCCAAACCACCCAGAAGAGTACTGGCTGCCTTCTGCAAGTAGCACAATCAAATTCCACTCCTTTATGTTATTTTTAAAAAATAAATAGGACTTATGTACCTCTGAATCATATCTTTTCAATATTTCAACGTTTGCTTCCATTTAAAAAATAATTAGAAATATTAGTGTGTGAGAAAAACCTTCTGAATCATTATCTTTTCAATATTTCAACGTTTGCTTCCATTTAAAAAATAATTAGAAATATTAGTGTGTGAGAAAAACCCATACAATCCTACCCTCAAGTTTGTCTCTATATTAATTAGATTAGATTTATTTAATCAAAATTAGTTTTATCTTTTTCCAAGTTTCTATATTTCTAAAGTTAAGTCATTGATAATATTTTATTTAATACATAAAATATTACTTTATAGTTAGTTGTTTTTTTTTTTTTTTTTTTTTTCCAGAAATCAAGATTAAAAATGTAATTTGTTGTTTTTTATAAATTAAATGACATTTCCAAGATACTACTTTGAAAGATAATTTATCAACATAAAAAATAATGTTATGTTTAATTAATTTTTATATTTATTTTTCTTGATTAAATTAATAATAATTTGTAAATCCTCTCGATTGAAATATATTTTCATAATATTTTTAATGAAAATTTAGATATATGTAAGAAGCACCCTAGTTTTCATAGTTATTAGTTGAAGTTCCATTGAGAAAGTGAGGAGAACTTTATCTCTTTTATTTAAAAAATTACCACCTTTGTTATCTTTTCCCCAAATTCCATAGAAGACACCATTAAAACCAATTTTGATGAAACTAATTTTTGTGCATTTTTATTTTACCATAGATTTACACAAATATTTTATGTTAGTTCCATTGTCACAAATCTTATAACAAAGAGGCTACCACCTCTTTGCCTAAACTTAAGATTGTTAGAGTAGGTTGTTTACCTTAGCTCATGTTCACCTAGGTAATTTATTTTCCTTTTATTTAGTTATTCCATGTATTTTCCCCACCCACTTATGTGTGGATATTTCATTTATATTATTTAGATATTATGAGATGTTACATATTTATTTCTTAGATATTATGGAGATATTTTTAGGTTTGACTATTCCTAGGAGTTATGGGGATATCTTTAGGTATATTTGGAGGGTTGACATTCTTTCTCCCCATAGCGGTTACAGATCTATGGACCATGTCACTTATTCCTTTTGTACAGTGGATATTTGTCCTTATTTTGATCATACCGCTATAGTTGATCATCCATGTCTATATAAGCAAGACACCTTCATTGTACTCAAGGAGGAGGAAGTTCATTATTCATATATAATATATGATATTGTTGTTCATTGTTTTGCATATCCATTTGTAAGCTTATGCTATCAATTTGATTTCAGATTCTTGTTTTGGTTGAATGTGGTATTATGTTAACACTTGAGATCCGCGTAGCTTGGAATGATCTGATTATCATTACTTTCATGGCATTAGAGCAATAGGTGTTGCAGTATTCCATTTGTGAGTGTTGTGCAGTTGTTTCTCTTGCAAGTTCAAAGATTGGTGTGGAAGCTTCAGTTTTTGTGATCGGGTACTTAGTGGAGTTTTTTGGCCAGTTTGTGTCTCTCCTTTCATTTTCAGATCATCACCAGCCTCCTAAAATCTCTTCTACCCATACTACAATAGCCTCATTCCCTTGGATCTGTCCTAAGAATTTTTCTTCTTGAGCATTTCCTTTTTTGGTAGGGTCACCAACCGAGCCCGTTTTTATATTTTGTATGTATCTCATGATAGAAATGTCATTCCATGAAATTTTTTAGAGGTCTGTAGAGGCATTCATTTGATTTGTGCCCAAAATCTCAGCTCATTTGGATTAGTATTCTTCAAGATATCTTGATTTTACGAAAACCTACACTTTTTTAGTAATTTGTGTATATCTTCATCAAAACTTCTAGGTTTTTGCAGATTATTTTATAGAATATGTAAAATCATATTATAGACCTTCCCATAAAATTTCAGAGAATTTGGAGCTTTATTCTGACAGTTACAGCGATTTTACTATTTGTATTAAACTTATCATTTTAGGAGAAATATTGAGAGTTGCTCAGCGAAATTTTTTCCAGGCCTATAAAATTATTTTTCTAATATGTCTATAAAATTTTAGATTTTTTGGATTTGTATTTATACATTTACAATGATTTTATGACTGCACTCTCAATATTGCATTGTGAAAAAGGGTTTTGCACTTGAACCAGTATATGGACTATTGTTATAAAGTCCCATATTCCTTCATTTTTTGTTTGTCCACTTAGTTTGGAACTTTGTGATCAACTTACTTGGTGTTCAGTATTGGTGGAACCTACCCATTATTGTGCTTGAGGAGTCATTTATCTTTGACTTCCTTTGCTTTGTTGTGATGCGTCCTCTTGTGCCAATCTTCCTCATTGAGGCACTTAGTTTGAAGGACGGGATTCTTTTGGTAATTCCTTTAGAGACTTTTCAGATTTCAGAGGCTTCATTTGTGCATTGATGTGATTTTGTGGTATTTTGCACCACCTTGTGACATCACACTAGACCTTTCACATTATAATGGCATTTGATTTTGGGGGGCTCTTCTACTTTTGAGGACATCTTGGAAACTTCCCTTTTTAAACTTAGCATAGAGGCAAATGCTGAAAATTTTGAAGCATGGTTTAAGGTACTTTTTTCATTATGTCAAAGTGAAGGTTTGGATCCTTTGTTCATAACTCCAAAACCTAAACTAATGGTGAAGGAAAAGGAGTATAGGACATGGTTCATGAACAATTTAAGGATCTCTAACATGCTTTATTATTTATTTTGTGGGGAGCTTCAAAAATTTATTGGAGTTCACAAGAACACACATCACCTTGCTTATCATATGTTGAAAATAAAGTTTTTACCCAAGGCACCTTCTCTTACAATTGCTTGCATGGAGGACATCATTTGTGACATTGCACCTTTGTTTTTGGAGTCACTATCTCATGATGTTTTAGATGATGAGGTTGATGTTGTAGTACTTACTTTAGATATTTTACAGGATACATCTCCACACTTGACTTATGTGGATGATCATGTTGATTTTGTAGTATACACAACAAAGATTTTATGGCATGTTACATCCTTACATACATATGACTTCTTGGATGGTGTTGCCTCTCTCTTCATTGAGAGTCACACATGTGATTTTCTTGACATATTTGAGGACCTCACTCATTTATTTGATGATGATGTATAAATTGTATCTCCTTCATGTACTTCTTCCTTTGTAGACCCTTTTTTGATGTGCCCTCATTTTAGTGAGCCACCTTGTCCACCATTTCCTTCTCTTGTTTCTTTCATATTGGATGATGTACTCTTACAGGAGTTGGATACAAAGATTTTATCTTCGGTTGGACTCTCACTTGGAGATCTTGAAGACCATGTTGATTATTTTTAGGCTTCTAAGCCTCCACTTCTTTCTCTTTCTACTTCCATGGGGTCATCATCACTTATGCATCAGGACATTGGTGATTTTTCTTTTATGGATGCTCTTCAAACATCTCTTCCACTTTTGCACACTCATGGTTTTGTGCATATTTATATTTTGGATGTTGATTGGGACTATATTCTACCCTATTTTGGTGTTGGTTTGGGCTTCTACATTCCTGGAGATTCATTTCATAAATCATTGATGACATCTTATTCACTTCAACTTATTTTGAAGGATTCTACGTCATCATTCTACATTTTATTCCCATCTTCTCACACTCACTTGGAGTGGGAAGACATTCGATGGATGCTTATGTTGGGACTGAACAAAAGGCATTAAATTATTTACAAGTTATCTTACAATATATAAGCATCAAGCTTAGGAGGGAGATATGACAAGTGTCATAAGCTCCACTCCAAGTGTCTTTCAGAAGACACCACTCCAACTCAAACTGAAGACAGGGACAAGTGGCAGAAGACAAATGTCAACCTGTCAATTATAGGCATAGTGCACATTATAATAATATTCTAACATTCCCCCTTAATGTGCACTATCCTAATAAGTCAACATTAGATAACATTCCCCCTTAATGTTGACTTCTTGTACATAGATATAGCAAATTGCTAAACTGAGAAAACTTGTCTTTCCCAAGTGACTTGGTGAATATGTCTGCTACCTGATATTGAGTTGGTACATACTTCATGTGTATAATATCTTCTTGGACCATTTCTCTAATGAAGTGATGATGGATCTCAATGTGCTTTGTTCGAGCATGGAAAACTGGATTCTTGGTCATCTTGATGGTACTTTGATTGTCACAATATATATATGTTGGACCATGTATGAATAGCCCAATATCCTGAATTAATTGCCTCAACCATATTGCCTCCTTAGTTGCCTCAACTTCTGCTCTATATTCTGCTTTCGCTGAAGATAGTGATACTGTGTGCTGCTTCTTTGTGCTCCACGAAATAGAGCCTTGGCCTAATTGAAAGCAATAACCTGATGTAGATCTTCTGGTTTCAGGACAACTGGCCCAATCTGAATCTGTGTATCCAATCAAAGAAAAATTATCACTTGATTTATACATAAGGCCATGATGAGGTGTGGCCTTTAGGAATCTCACAATCCTCTTAGCTGCTATCCAATGGCTTTTCTTAGGATCCTGCATGAATCTGGAAATAAGGCCAACTGAATAGCAAATATCTGGTCTAGTTGAAGTTAAGTAGATTAAACTTCCAACTAGTTGCCTGTAAAGTGTACCATCAACCCTTTCTTCTTCATCATTATTTAGCAATTTCAATCTAGTTTCCATGGGAGTTAGAGAGGGCTTACACTCCTCCATGCGAAACCTCTCCAAAATAGATCGAATGTACTTAGCCTCGTGAGATAAAAATCTTACCGAGTCATGTTGCCATACCTCTATTCCTAAGCAATAGTGGAGGAGGCCTAAATCTGTCATCTCAAAGTTCTTGCATAAGTCCTCCTTGAGCAACCTTATTCCTTCTATATCATCACCTGTAATGAGAAGATCATCCACATACAATGTAACCAAGATGATGCGGTTCCTCCAATGTTTCACATAGAGAGTAGATTCTACTGCAGATCTAGTGAAACCAAGGTTGAGAAAATAGGAGTCAATCTTTGCATACCAAGCTCGGGGTGCTTGCTTCAACCCATATAGAGCTTTCTTTAATCCGAGGACTTTGTTGTTTTGGCCTTCAATCGTGTATCCTGGTGGTTGTTTCACATACACTTCCTCCTTCAAATGACCATTTAGAAATGCACTTTTGACATCCATTTGATATATTGACCAATGTTTTTGAGTCGCCAGAGCAATAACTGTCCTGATTGTTGTCATCTTAGCCACAGGAGCAAAGGTCTCCTCATAATCAATTCCCTCTTGTTGCTTATAGCCTTGAGCTACTAGGCGAGCCTTGTAGCGATCTAGTGAGCCATCTCGCTTTATATTTTGCCTTGTATACCCATTTTGTGCCTATGGTATATTTTCCTTTGGGTAAATCAACTAACTCCCAAGTGTGATTCCTTTCAATGGAATCCAATTCCTGATCCATGGCATGAACCCATTTAGGATCACCAAGTGCTTCTTTGACATTAGAAGGTTCAGGTTGGCTAAGGACTTTGGCCATTAGGGCATAATTCACTTGGTGTCTTAGGGCTGAAGGCCTTTTTCCTGTATAGGTGGGCAAATGATTTTGGGCTTCTTCTATTGTGGCTTGAACCCACTTGGGTAAAGGATTGGATGATGTTACTTGATCATTAGGAGGATGAGGTGGAGGACATGGATCATTTGTAGGAAGTTCTTCTTGTGGATGAATTTCTTGATTTATGAGTGAAGGAGAAGAAGTAGATGATATTGTATGCATGAATGGAGCAACTATTTCATTAGTTATTTCTAAAGTGGGGGCTTTAGGAGGATTAGATGGGGGATACTCATGAAAGGTAACATCCCTAGATAAAATGATTTTCTTGGAAATAGGCTCATATAATTTATATGCATTTGCACTATCACTATAGCCAACAAAGATGCATTTTTGGCTCTTATCATCAAACTTCTTCCTTTTCTTATGAGGAATATGAGCATAAGCATCACATCCAAATATTCTCAAATGGCCCACATAGGGCGTCCTTCCAGTCCATGCTTCTTCAGGTGTTCTTTCATGTAAGGCCTTTGTGTATGACCTATTAGTCAAGTATGCAGCAGTAAGAACGGCTTCTCCCCAAAATGAGTTAGGTAATATAGCAGCATGTAACATTGATTTTGCCCTATTTGTGATTGTTTGATTCATCCTCTCAACAACTCCATTTTGTTGTGGGGTATAAGGGGTTGTGAATTGCCTCCTTATCCCATGATACTTACAAAAATTAAAGAATTCATTAGAAACATATTCTCCACCATTATCTGATCTTAAGGTGGAGATTTGATAGCCACTTTCTCTTTCAACAAGTGCCATGAATTCTTTGAACTTATCAAAGGCTTGCCACTTATATTGAATTAGGTAGATCCATACCTTTCTCGATGTAATCATCAATGAAAGTGATGTAGTATTTTGCCCCTGTATAAGATTGAAAAGACATTGGCCCACAAATGTCTGAATGAATCAATTGCAAAGGTCTATTAGCCCTCCATGCCTTTCCTGTTTCAAATGGTTGCCTATGGTGTTTGGCTATTACACATGGCTCACAAAAACATTTTGACTCCTTAAGATGTGGAAGTCCTTTAACTAATCCTTTTGTAGCCATCATTTGAAGATTATTAAAATTTAAATGTCCCAATCTTTCATGCCACATGTACTCCAAAGAGAAAGTTGTTGTTGTATGCAAAGATGTTTGTGTTACAGATTTTGTAAGGAGGTAGTAAACACCATCCTTTTTCAGTCCCATGGCCTTGACATTGCCATTGGGTTCCTTAATGTAGCATTTTTCTTTTTCAAAATAGACATTATAGCCCTTATCAGTAAGTTGTCCAATAGAAAGAAGACTCCTTTTTAGACCAGGCACATACAAAACATCTGTTGCAGGAACATTATTACCATCATGCAAAGTAAGTGGTGCCTCCCCAACACCTTCAATGGGTAGAGCACTTTCATCACCAAAAGTAATGAATTGGTTTGATGTGGGCTGAACCTTGGTCAACCAATCTTGCCTTCCTGTCATGTGCTTTGCTGCTCCAGAATCAATATACCAACATTCTTTATCTTCAATATTAACTTGGTTGGCTGCATACAATGTGTTCATATTATTATTTTGTGGTTCTCCCTGTTCTCTTTGCCTTTGATAGCAATTAGCAATATTATGATTCCATTTTCCACAATATTCACACCCTTGTTGATTGTTGTTTTGACCCCCTTGAGGTCTTGTTGTCCATCTTTGCTGCTGCTGGTAGTGCTGCTGTTGTGGCTGTTGTTGGTACTATTGCTGACGTGGTTGCTGATGGTACTGTTGATTTGGCTGTTGTTGGTACTGTGTGTATCTCTGGTGTGGTCTACCCCTTTGATTCTGATTATGCTGATTTTGACCCTTGTTTTGTTTAGGCTGTAAAGTTGCCTTGGTGGCAAAAGCTGCTGATGTGGCTTCAATTTCTTCATCTTTGATTAGGGCTTGCTCATGCTTCTTAAGTAGGATCTCAATATCCTCAAGTGTTGAATTCATTGTTTTACCACTCAAATCTAACATGGTAGCATAGGAGTGAAACTTTGAAGGAAGACCATGCAACATTATTGGAATTAACTCATTATCATCTAGAGTTTTACCAGTAGCTAAGAAATCATTTTTAATAGACTTCACTTCCATAAGATAATCGGTAAGTGAGCCTTTCATACATAGATTGTGCAATTTTTGTTTGAGATACAAAATATTATCTTGACTTGGCCTATCAAACAATCTATTGAGAGCATCCCATGCTTGTTTAGGTGTTTTTGCAGCCCTTACAATTTCTCTGCATTGAATTCCTGTAGCTAGCTTGATTAAACTTAAAGCTATGTTGGAATTCTTGTCAAATTGTGCTTTTTCTTTAGGGTCTATAGGTGCAGTGAGTGGGTCTTCATCAGCCTGCCTATCTCTCATAAAGTCCCACATGTCATTCATCATTAATATTGACTCCATCTCATACTTCCAATTTGCAAAAGTTTGTGCTCCTTCAAGTTTCTTTGTAAGTCCACTTAATAGATTTGTGGTAGCCATGATTTAGAAAAGGATCAAAAGAAAAAGGGAGCTCAACAAAGGATGAAGTAAGTACGACAAATGCCAAATTAGAGCCCTCAAAAAAAATCTAGGGTACACCGTTGAAGATCCAGAGGAGGGTTCGCCTAGTTTTTCCACTCTGAATCTTCAAGAGTTTCCAACAGTGGGAGGGTTAAGTTGAACATAAGTGCCTTATCTATCCAAAGAGAGTAAGAATTAGAATTTTACTAGACCTTTATACCAAACTTCTCAATATACCCGCCCTTACGTGAGGGAGACTGTAAGTATTTGAGCAGTTGATACGTGGAACATAGGTAATTCTAAAAAGGAATAACCTGCCAGACCTTTATACCAAACTACTCAATATACCCGCCCTTACGTGAGGGAGACTATAAGTATTTGAGCAGTTGATACATGGAACATAGGCGGTTTATAAAAATGTGATGCTTGCTTTTTGTAGAATTGTTACAATAGATGTGCCAATGTATTTTGCTGAAAATGCCTGTATGTGTTTGCTTGCTTGTATATGGCTTAGTGTCAAGTGTGTATGAACTACACTTGATTACAATTATAAACCCAAAGTCATGCAAGGGTAATAAGAAGCATAAAATGTAGTCAAAGCCCAAAATAGAAGATGCAAGCAACAAACACCTAGTGGCCAAGAGAGTGCCACAAAATGAATCCACCGACAAGGGGACAAGGGGTCCTAAATCACCCCTTAAGTTGATGATTTGTATTGAGAACTTGGCTAAAAACAAATTAGCCCCAAATGTGCCTCCAAAAGATGAGACAAAAAAATCAATGCCTCCTTTTACAAGATTGCCCCCAAATTCAATATAGGACTTGGCAGAATGTCCTCCCCAAAGACTTAAAATTGTGCCTCTTAAAGCTTGTCAAACTTATGAACCAAGAGTGTCGGATGCAACCGAAAATGCACTCTTTTTACAATATCATTTTTGACTTAAAATTCAGTTGAGCAAATGATCTCAAAACTGAAAAATAATTATACCAATGGATCCCCCTCGAAATTCTCTTTCCAACGACTATATATAAGCCTATAGTCGGATACAAATTGATGCTTCAAACAAGCAAAAAACAAAGGCCCTAAAAAAATGTGCAGCTCCGGGACATTCCCAAAATGATCACCCCTCCGAGTTGTAATATGGGACAAAATGCTTAATATTGGTGTTTTTAGGAGAGTTGCTGCCAATATGCCAACTGCTAATGACGTTTTGAAAGCTTTCAAAGTAATACATATAAAATGTATTACGAAAAGAAATTTAAATAGTTAAGTCCCCTTTAAAAAATAAAAATTACGAAATCATGAAAGAAAGGCCTCCATGTCCATGGAAGAAATCATGAAATTGGCCGGATCTCACTACATGCAAGGCGGAGATAAGGCCGCATACTGGGCAGTTCCGGCGCTGCCCACGGAAGAACAGAAAAGCCTCGAACTCGGCTATCTCCTCTTCTCCGCCGCAGAAATGGTGGGCAACAAGCAATACGACGAAGCGACGCGGCTGCTCACACAGTGCAGGCAACTCTCCTCCCAGTTCGGCAATCCCACGGAGAGGCTGTCTTACTATTTCTCAGAGGCCATGTGGGAGCGAATTGGACGCGAGACAGGGGGTTTGAAGAAACCATAGGGTCGAGAGCCGGATTTCGCCTACAATATCGACGGCGAGTTTCAGAAAAACGAATTCTATGCCCTGGTGGCTTCCTACAGCAAACTGATTCCCTTCGGCAAATTCAAGCAATTCACGTCGATCCAGGCGATCTTAGATGCAGTGGGGAATTCTAAAAGGATTAATGTTATCAATCTCGGTATTCGAACCGGGTCGCAGTGGGCGGTGCTCATTCAGTCTCTTGCGCAGAGGAAGTCCAACCTTGAGCTGCTGAAGATCACGGCAGTGGGGATGAACGCCGAGGAGCTAAAGAACAGCGGAAGGAGACTTCACGCCTTCATCGAATCATTCCCAGGAACAGAAAACTGAACTCCTCCTCGAATGCAACAGAGGCCGATGGCAAAAAAAAATCACCGCAGAAGAGCTACGAAAGCACAACAGCAGGGAAGATCTGTGCAGTCAAACCCTACCAAAAAAAAAAAATTGAGGCTTGTCCTCGGATGGCGAGGATTGTCCTCTAAATTAGGGAAACAAAAGAAAATAATAAATAAAGAGTTTCTGGTTTCTGATCCACTCAACGAGTGGAGAGCATACTCCCTAACTCCATATTCCACATGCGGATCTCACCGCTCTGATACCAGATGTTGGGACTGAACAAAAGGCATTAAATTATTTACAAGTTATCTTACAATATATAAGCATCAAGCTTAGGAGGGAGATATGACAAGTGTCATAAGCTCCACTCCAAGTGTCTTTCAGAAGACACCACTCCAACTCAAACTGAAGACAGGGACAAGTGGCAGAAGACAAATGTCAACCTGTCAATTATAGGCATAGTGCACATTATAATAATATTCTAACAGCTTCATGGTTACTTTCTTCCTCGTGGGAGACACATTGTTCATCGCAAAGGTATCCACTTCTTCATAGTACTTCTTCATGGAGCTCGTCATCCTAGGGGGTGGGAGCACTCCTTGGCTCCATTCCTACTTTTTCTTCTCTTTCTAGTTGGATGGTTTTTTTCCACATGGTTCCACCTTCTGGTTTAGGAGCTTTTGGATACACATTGTACATGAGTACCTAATCAGGTCTTGTTGTTGGGACTCATATTGTGGATATACCACTTTAATTTTTGGCACCTAGCTTCACTTGAGGGGGGGTTTTAGAGTAGGTTGTTTACCTTAGCTCATGTTCACCTAGGTAATTTATTTTCCTTTTATTTAGTTATTCCATGTATTTTTCCCACCCACTTATGTGTGGATATTTCATTTATCTTATTTAGATATTATGAGATGTTACATATTTATTTCTTAGATATTATGGAGATATTTTAAGGTTTGACTATTCCTAGGAGATATAGGGATATCTTTAGGTATATTTGGAGGGTTGATATTCTTTCTCCCCATAGCGGTTACAAATCTATGGACCATATTACTTATTCCTTTTGTACGATGGATATTTATCCTTAGCTTGATCCTACCGCTATGGTTGATCATCCTTGCCTATATAAGCAAGGCACATTCATTGTACTCAAGGAGGAGGAAGTTCATTATTCATATATGAATAACACAAGCTTATACTAAGATGGGGGTGAACAGTATAATACCACTTTTTACTTTTCTTTCCCAAATAGTATTAATCAATATAATCAATGGTAATATCAATAGAAATAACCAAAGCAATGCATAAATCATCACACACAATAGAGACATATATTTAATGTGGTTCACCCAAATATGGCTACCTCTACAGAGAAAATATTTCTTCTAAATATTTCTCAAATAATCTCATGGGAATCCTTTCCCTATTACAGTGTTTATGGACCTCAGTCCAAAGGAGATGATGATCCCCTAAATTTGGTTTGTGGATCTCTATCCACAGGAGAACTCCTTCTCCTCTACTCTGGCTAGTGATCCTCTAGAAGACACTATCTCCACTGCACTAACTATGGATCTCTCTCTCCACTTGAATACTCTTGTCCTCACTGACCTATCCTCAATGTCCTGGTTGATGGATCTCTATCCACTGGAGTCTTTGTCCTCTCTACTCTATCACCTCCAAAGCTCTGTCTCAATACTATACTAAATATAGTTTAGTCGGTCTAGCATAGCTCTTCTCAATCTCTTGCACTAAACACAGTACATTCGGTCTAGCACAAATCTTCTCAACTCTTGCACTAAACACAGTCCAATTGGTCTAGCACAAGTCCACTTAAATCTGTACTAAACACATTTCATTCAATCTAGCACAAATATACTAAATAGGTTTGCTCAGAACCTTCTCAAATTTTCTCAATAGGTCTACTCAGAACCTGCTCAAATTTTCTCTATAGGTCCACTCAGAACCTGCTCAAATTTTCTCAACAGGTCCACACAGAACCTGCTCAAATCTGCTCAATAGGTCCACACAGAACTTGCTCAAATACAGGTCCACACAAAACCTGCTCAAATCTGCTCAATAGGTCCACACAGAACTTGCTCAAATACAGGTCCACACAGAACCTGCTCAAATCTGTTCAACAAGCCCACACAAAAACTTCTCAAATCTATTCAACAGGTCCACACAAAAGCTATCCAAATTTTCTCAACAAGCTCACACATAACTTGTCCAAATCTACTCAACAAGATCACACATAACTTATCTAGATCTTCTCAACAAGTCCTCTCTAGGACTTGCTCAAATTTGTATTTCAAGCTTCCACAAAAGCTCACACAAAATTAGTCCACAAGCCTTCTCAAAGACTTTTCTCAAATCAGCTTAACAAGTCCACATAGAACTTGTCCAATCTCATAGAAACATAAAGAGAATTGTTAGAGACTCAATATGTTCTATACTTAATGCTCAATCACTTTCTCAACTTAATCTCATATAAGCATAAATAGAATTGTTAGAGACTCAATATGCTCTATACTCAATTCTCAATCACTTTCTCAAATAAATCTCATAGAAGCATAAAGAGAATTGTTAGAGACTCAATATGTTATATACTCAAAAACTCAATCTCAACTCAAATTAGAATATAAAATAGTTTGTTTTATGGAACTTGAACAACCACTTCATACATCCACTTGACTAGGCTCAATCAACTCTACTCAACCAATCACTTCAAGAAATAAATCTTGCTCACAAACCCTAGTCCAAGCATATATCATCCAACTCAAAATGTTTCCAACAATGCTCAACAAAAAATCTCATATAACAATGATACTCATGATCTTTTCAAACCCTAACTCAAGTTCTTTGTACAACAACTCACTTCAAAAACAATGCTCATAAAACAATCTTCACATAACAATGATACTCATGTTCTTTTCAAACCCTAACTCAAGTTCCTCACACAATCCAATGGCTTCAACAACAATGCTAATAAAACAAGGTTTTAATCACAACACTTAATTCCATAAAACCTTGAAGCATTAACTCAAACACTTCACTCAACCAATGGTCTCAAAAACAATGCTTATCAAACAAGGTTTAATCACAACTCTCAATTCAAAAAACCTTGAAGCATCAACTCTAAATCTTTCAAAAAGGAAATCCTAGTCAAATCCTTTTCACTCCAAATTTAATTTTCAATCAAGCCAATCAACCAACTCAATAAAGAAGAATTTTGCCCATACCTTTTCTTGAAGAGGAGTTGATCTCACAAATCTGCCACACTCACAAATTTCTCTTTTCCAATATCAATAAGGGTTAGAGGATAATTTTCTTCAACAAAACATATCACAAAAATAATATCAAAATTACACCTTATCACTCCAACTTGAATAATAATCAATATTCTCACAATAGTCACAAAAACCCTTAATTCAAAATAACATACCATTCACAAAGTCTTAACCTTTCAATATTCCACAATTTCAATTTTAAGACTTTAAAGAAATAAAAACAAAATTCTTCTTATAACTCCTAAAGGTAATTCTCAACTACCACACTTTATTACAAAGCAACCTTTCCAAATTTCAACCATCAAATACCTTATACCTCCAACTTAGATATTCAATAAAATAAAATATAAAAATGTAACCTTTGCCTTTGGAGAGTTTTGAACTCTCAACGCAGCCCACACAAACGTCTTTTCCATGGTGCAAACCAACACACAAGCTAAACGCTTGTCATTGGAGAGGAAGAAGCACCACATGCTTCAAAAGGTTATGCCTTCCTTTCCTTGCAAACAGGTGCGCCTTACGTTTTGCACTTTAAACACACCCACCAAAGCGCTTCCGTCGATATTCGAACACTATCGTATTACACACAAAATGTAAGCTTACAACCCACTTGCCACTAGGCCAAGGTGCCTTGTTGGCTTCCAATTAATCAATGCTTTTTATTTTCTTTCCTTTTGCCATCAAGACAAACATGAAATTCGCACATTTGTTTCACGATCTCTGCATTAATTCGTATGCTATTCTTTTTCCAATCGAGAAAGGATGATTTTAATGTCCTTTGGGCATAGGTTTAAATACTAATTTTTCCTCCTTTGCTTAGAACGTCGGTGCTTCAAAACATAATTAACCCTCATGACGTTGGTGAGGATTATCAAGGCCTTTGGTATTAAACCCAACCTTTGGGTTTATTAAAATATTTTTTGACTTTATAAAACCCACTTTGGTCTTTTAAAATATTATAATAAAAATTATAAATGTTTTATTTAGGTTTTCACCATGGCACATTTTAATATTATAATAACCATTATTATAATATTAACCTTCGATAATGTACCTTTAATATTTATTTATAAAATTTAAATTCATACTGAATTTAAATAATTTATAAAATAAATATTACAACTCCTTTTTAATTTGTCTTTTGCATTGTTTCACTTGATCTTTGGCCTTCTTTCTGGATATAAAATAACCATCTTTGTCCCCTTTATTTCTTGCTAAAATCTTTGGTATTAATGCTGACTTCATCTGGTGACATCAATGACAACTTTGACTTAGTACCTCAAAATGTCCAACAATATCCCCATTTGTCATTGATGGCAACCCATATCCTTTTACTGAAACATGTCCTTCCCTTTTCTTGTGCTCTCCCTAGGACATTGCTCCCCCTGGCTCAATGCTCTCTCAAATATAAAATCTCCCCCAATATCAAAACTCTCCCCAATACACAAATCACACAAATATCTCCCCCTTTGACATCAATGGCAAAGGGTAACCTTTGGGGCTCGAGGCTTAGAATGAGCCTCTTACCTTAGCCCCTCCCCCACCTCCTCATGAGGTGGTTAATTTTGGGTTGGGAGTATTTCTACTCCCTGAAAGCACTTTTATTTACTTTTATCTTTTTTCCATATTTTTTGAGTTTTCTAAATCCTCTGATTGTTTCTATTCAAGTCATCATCCCTGTTTCTGACACAATTCTTGTTCTTGTTCCTGTTCCTGTTCTCATTAATGTTCCTATTCCTGTTCATGTTCCTATTTTCATCCATGTTCCTATTTCTATTCATGTTCTTGTTCCTATTCATATTCTTGTTTTTGTTCATGTTCCTGGTTTTGTTCATATTCTTGTTCCTATTCATGTTCCTTTTTTTGTTCATACCTATTTATGGAATATTTGTTCTACACTTGTTGTGTGACCATCAATATTGCACATATAACACTTGATGTTATTATTCCTTGGAGGTGCAAATGTCTTAGGATTTCTCCTAGTGAAACCATATCTTCTTATGTCATGAACCTTGCAATCCATTGCCTTGTGACCAAACTCATTACATGAGTAGCAATACCCATGGAAAAGTTATCATTTCCCATATTCCTTTCTTTCATGTGTCCTGCACTGTGAAGCCATGTGCCCAAACCTGTGACATGAAAAATATCTTCCATTGAAGAAACCTTGCCTAGACCCCATTGGTATCTTAGTATCTTCTACCTGTTTCCTGTTCCATATGTTCCTTACTTGTACATTGTTACTTTCCTTGCTGAACTTTCTATTGTCCAAATTATCCTTAGAAGTCTCACTCTCTCTTTTACTTACTTCTTTTGACTCTTATTATTTTCTGGTGTTTGAGCTTGACTCTCCTTTTTCTGCTTCCTGTTTCTCTTGTTCTTTTTAGAACTAAGTCCTGTTATGGTGACTGATGACCTTTGTGCATTGATAGTCCTTTCCAAGGTATTTTAATTTTTCTCAAACTTGTATAGCTTGTCCTTAGAACCTTTTACTTCTATCCTTAGTGAAACTATATCATGCTCTAACCTTTCACACTCTAGATCTTTTATTTATAATTTTTCGTCCATACCTTCTTCAATTTTTCTTGTCTCTTCAAATTTGAATTTGAATTTAGTGAGTTCCTGTAGAAACCTTATTTTTTCTTTCTCATCTTATTGAGCTTGAACCCTTAATCCCGAGTTCTCCCTTTTTAATTCTCTAAGAGTAATCATAAGCCTTTCACATTCTATCTCTTTTACCTTTGACTATTTAATCATACCTTCTTCAACTCTTCTTGCTTTTTCAACCTTATCTCTCAAGTCAGAGATATCTTGTAGAAGCTTTGTCTTACATTTCTCATATTCTTGTATTTGAGCCTTCAATTCTAAATTATCTCTTTTCAATTCAATAAGCTCCTTCAGAGTGGCTTTCCATTTTTATTTTTCTGAAGCATATTATTTTTATTCTATTATTTAAAGTAGAGTTTCTTCTTCATACCTATTTTGATTGTCCCTATTATCCTTTCTTGAACCAAACTCTAGAATTTCATTTTCGAGAATATCATCTTCATCTTCACTGCTACTAAACCCATTACAATATATTGCATCATGGCCAAGTTGACAACAAACAAAACATTTTTGTGGACAATAAGCTGCATAGTGACCTGTGTTACCACATCTGGTACAAAAAATTATTAGTCTGGATGTTTCTCCATTACTTGATTCATATCTTGAATCTATTTTCATTTGTCCTCCCAACACAACAATATTAAACTCATATTTCTTTTCTTTCATGACCATAGGTGTTCTTTTCTTCTTGTGTCTCATGCTTCTACTCTTGCCTTTCTTTGCCATTTATGTTCTTGTAGGATCTTCCTTCAAGCTATTAAACTTCTTCCGAAGGAATCGACTCTGATACCAATTGAAGAACACAAGCTTATACTAAGAGGGAGGATGAACAATATAAGACCACTTTTTACTTTTCTTTCCCAAACAATATTAATCAATATAATCAATGGCAATATCAATAGCAATAACCAAAGAAATGCACAAATCATCACACACAATAGAGACACAAATTTAATGTGGTTCACCCAAAGATGGCTACCTCCACGAAGAAAATATTTCTTCTAAATATTTCTCAAATAATCTCATGGGAATCCTTTCCCTATTACAATATTTATGGACCTCAGTCCAAAGGAGAGGCGTATCCCCTAAATCTGGTTTGTGGATCTCTATCCATAGGAGAACTCCTCCTCTGCTCTGGCTGGTGATCCTCTAGAAGACACTACCTCTACTGCACTGACTATGGATATCTCTCCACTTGAAGACTCTTATCCTCACTTAGAATACCTATCCTCAATGTCTTGGCTGATGGATATTTATCCACTAGAGTCTTTTCCCTCTCTCCTCTACCACCTCCAAAGCTCTATCTCAATATTATACTAAACACAGTCCAGTCGATCTAACACAACTTTGCTCAATATCTTACACTAAATACATTACAGTCGGTCTAGCACAAATCTTCTCAAATCTTGCACTAAACACAGTCTAGTCGGTCTAGCACAAGTCCACTCAAATTTGCACTAAACACAATTCATTCGGTCTAGCACAAATCTACTTAATAGGTTCACTCAAAACCTTCTCAAATTTTCTCAATAGGTCCATTCAGAACTAGCTCAAATCTGCTCAACATGTCCACATAGAACCTACTCAAATCTGCTCAATAGGTCCACACAGAACCTACTCAAACCTATTCAACAAGTCCACATAAAACCTGCTCAAATCTATTCAACGGGTCCACACAGAACTTGCTCAAATTTGTTCAACAAGTCCACATAGAACCTGTCCAAATATGCTCAACAAGCTCACACATAACTTGTCCAAATATTCTCAACAAGCTCACACAAAACTTGTATAAATTTTCTCAACAAGCTCACACAAAACTTGTCCAAATTTGCTCAACAAGTCCTCTCTAGGACTTGCTCAAATCTATATTGCAAGCTTCCACAAAATCTCACACAAAATCATTCCACAAGCCTTCTCAAAGACTTACTTCAAATTAGCTTAACAAGTCCACATAAAACTTTTCCAATCTCATAGAAACATAAAGAGAATTGTTAGGGACTCAATATGTTCTATACTCAATGCTCAATCACTTTCTCAACTTAATATCATAGAAGAATAAAGAGAATTGTTAGAGACTCAATATGTTCTATAGTCAATGCTCAATCACTTTCTCAACTCAATCTCATAGAAGCATAAAGAGAATTGTTAGAGACTCAATATGTTCTATACTCAAAAACTCAATCTCAACTCAAATCAGAATATAAAATAGTTTTTTTTATGGAACTTGAACAACCACTTCATACATCCACTTGACTAGGCTCAATCAACTCTACTCAACCAATCACTTCAAGAAATAACTCTTGCTCACAAACCCTAGTCCAAGCATGTATCATCCAACTCAAAATATTTCCAACAATGCTCAACAACAAATCTCATATAACAATGATACTCATGATCTTTTCAAACCCTAACTCAATTTCTTTGCATAACAACTCACTTCAACAACAATGCTCATGTTCTTTTCAACTCAAGTTCCTCACACAATCCAATGGCTTCAACAATAATGCTAATAAAATAAGGTTTTAATCACTATCACACTTTATTACAAACCAACCTTTCCAAATTTCAACCATCAAACACCTTATACGTCTAACTTAGATATTCAATAAAATAAAATATAAAAATGTTACCTTTGCCTTTGGAGAGTTTCAAACTCTCAACGCAGCCCACACAAACCTCTTTCCCATAGTGCAAACCACCACATGAGCTACACGCTCGTTGGAGAGGAAGAAGCACCACGTGCTTCAAAACATTATGCCTTACTTGCATTGCAAATAGGTGCGCCTTACGTTTGGCGCTTTCAAAACACCCACCAAAGTGCTTTCATAGAGATTCGAACGATGTCCTCTTGCACACAAAACGTAAGCTTGCAGCCCATTGCCACTAGGTCAATATGCCTTGTTGGCTTCCAACTAATCAATGCTTTTTATTTTGTTTCCTTTCGTCATCAATACAAACACAAAATTTGCACATTCGTTTTACAATCTCTACATTAATTCGTATGCTATTTTTTTTCCAATCGAGCAAGGACGATTTTAATGTCCTTTGGGCATAGGTTTAAATACTAATTTTTCCTCCTTTGCTTAGAACGTCGATGCTTCAAAACGTAATTAACCCTCATGAAGTCGACGAGGATTATCAAGGCCTTTGGTCTTAAACCTAACCTTTGGGTTTATTAAAATATTTTTTGACTTTATAAAACCCACTTTTGCCTTTTAAAACATTATAATAAAAATTATAAATGTTTTATTTGGGTTTTCACCATGGCACATTTTAATATTATAATAACCATTATTATAATATTAACCTTCGATAATGTACCTTTAATATTTATTTATAAAATTTAAATTCATACTGAATTTAAATAATTTATAAAATAAATATTACAACTCCTTTTTAAATTATGTCTTTTACATTGTTTCACTTGATCTTTGGCCTTCTTTCTGGATATAAAATAACCATATTTGTCCCATTTATTTCCTATTAAAATATTTGGTATTAATGCTGACTTCATCTAGTGACGTAAATGACAACTTTGACTTAGTAACTCAAAATGTCCAACAATATAATATATGATATTGTTGCTCATTGTTTTGCATATCCATTTGTAAGCTTATGCTATCAATTTGCTTTCAGATTCTTATTTTGGTTTAATGTGGTGTTCTGTTAACACTTGATATCCTTGCAGCTTGGAATGATCTGATTATCATTCCTTTCTAAGACTTCGTATGATGTGCATCATGCCTAAAAACGATTTTTAAGATAGGCAATAATATGATTTTAAATTTGACCATAATTTTAAGATTTGTTTTTAAAAACTCTAGTACTTATGTGGAAATCAAAGTGAAGTTATATTATCCATTATGTTGAATTTTTAAATAGTACAATATAGGGAATCAAATGAGTTACAAGGGTTACAACCAACTGCAATAGTATGCTATGTAGGGATAACCACCTATAACAACATGGATGTAAACAAAATAGTGTCATGCTAGATACAATAACAACATCAATAGCATAACCAATGCATCCTAACCACTAACAAGTAAAATCCTAATGTGCATATACTATATCTCACATGAATATATGACAAAGCAATATCTTAGGCTTAAGGACAAGCCTAAGGTACAATGATAAGAAATATCTTAGGCTTAAGGATAAGCCTAAGGTACAATGATATCCTCATCACTCCTCCCAACCATAGAAGCATTTGATCCCAATGATTTCAATATATTTGGAAAGTCACAATCTATTTGTGGAAGCTTATGAGTATTTGTGTTGAAAATTTTATTTGTAGCATGCAAAAGGTATAAATCAACTACCACATCTAATGACAGGCTCAGTATCCAAAGTGGAATCTTGAGAAGGAGGATGATGTTGACGAGCAAATATGGTAGCGATGCCAGCCAAGGAGGTGGCCTACCTAGGCCATTGGTCTTATTGATTGTCGATACACCTCGTTTAGGAATGAAAAACATGATATTTTTATGATGGCCATGGAAGAGAGTGATCCAACCTAAAAATATCTAAGGGCATAAAGAAGATCTTGCAAATAGAATGACTACAAAACTAGGATACAAAGTTATTGAATCAACCAATTGTGATGGAGCAAATTGAATAGGGGCTCCAACATAGGTTTTACCTCTTCTTCTTCATAATCCTCTAATAGGGTAGTAGTAGAAATAATTTATTTAAATTCAACTAAATTAATAGGGTTTTCTTCAAATATTTATGTATTTTCATCAAATAACAATATAGTCCAAAGGAAGGACAATGGGATCCATACCCATAGATCCAAGGTAAATTCCAAGTACTGCTACTTCATGAATTTCAATAATTCTGTAGAATTGTGCAACGAACAGTAATAGCATTTGCATTCAACTTGTTTAAATAACAGGTTACACAGCCGGGAATAGCATCGACGTAACTGAGTAGTTGTAACAGCATAACAGCGTAACAATCTACCAGCCAAATAATGAAATACAAACAAGAATAGTTAAGTACGCTAACATCCCCCTTTATTACATTATTTGGGTAATGTAATAACTAATAGCTATACTAGACTACTAACATCCCCTTACATTATTTTGCAATACAAAGTGAGTCACGAAACAATTCAAATTTGACACGTCCAAGTGCCTTAGTGAAAATGTCCGCAACTTGAGCATCGGTGGGAATGTGTCGAAGCCGAATTCGGTGCTTTGGAACTTCCTCTCGAATGAAATGACATTGTGTGTCAATGTGCTTTGTTTTTTCATGATGGACTGGATTCTTGACGAGGTTCGTAACACCCCGATTGTCGTAGAACAAGTGTATTGGAGATTTTGATGGATGGCCCATACTTGTCGAATGCGACGTAACCATATCACTTCGCACACGGCTTCACGTGCGGCGCGATATTCTCGCTCTGTTGATGAAATAGCAACCACCTATTGCTTCTTGTCGTGCCAAGAGACAGGACCGGATCCCGGATGAAAAATGTATCCGGAAGTTGACTTGCGATCATCAAATGATCCGGCATAGTCGGAGTCCGTGTATCCTTGCAAGAAGAATTTGTTGTTCCTCTTGTATTCTAGGCCATATTCCATAGTACCACGGACATAGTGAAGAACACGTTTTGTTGCTTTCCAATGAGTGGTCTTAGGCTCCCGCATGAACCTCGAAAGATAGTTGACAGCAAATACGAGATCTGGCCTAGTATTGGTCAGATATATGAGACTCCCAATCAACTGTCGATAGAGAGTACCATCTACCTGAGGTGAGTCATCATATCGCGATAACTGAAGTCCATTCTCCATTGGAGTTGCCATTGGCTTGCAATCAGTCATGCGATATTTTTCCAAACAATGTCTTGGCATACTTTTTCCGAGACACTTTGATGGAGTGCTCCTTCCGGCTGAATTCCGACCAAGACAAGAATGGAGAAGTCCGAGATCTGTCATCTCAAAAGATTTGCACAAGTTTCTTTTGACAAGAGAGATCATAGATTTTGAACTCCCCGTAATGAGCAGATCATCCACATAGAGTACAAGCAACACTATCTCGAACCCCGTTTCTTGAAATAGAGGTTTGCATCCGACGGACATCTCTTAAATCCATGTCGCATAAGGTGATTGTCCATTTTTATATACCAAGCTCGAGGAGCTTGTTTCAGCACCATACAAGGATTTGACCAATTTGCAAACTTTCTGCTCGTTGGCCTTCCACTTCAAATCCTTCAGCCGAGTCATATAGACTTCTTCTTGGAGATCACCATTAAGAAAGGCACTTTTGACATCCATCTCGGTGAACTTTCCACCCATATTGTGCTGCCATAGCACACATAACCCGAATTGTGGTCATCCGAGCAAGAGGTGCAAAAGTTTCCTCATAGTCGATGCCTTCCTTTTGAGCATAGCCCTTTGCAACAAGACGGGCCTTATGCTTATCAATTGTTCCATCTCGCCTTGTACTTGACTTTGTATACCCATTTGCAGCCAATAGGTTTCTTTCCATGCGTCAGATCAACAAGCTTCCAAGTTTTATTCTTCATCGGAGACTCATACTCGTATCCATAGCGGCCTTCCACCGAGGCTCACCGAGAGCATCTTGCACCGATGCAGGTTCAAGACTATCTATGGTAGACATGAATGCCCTGTCATCATAAATATCTATATCCTCAACTTCGCTACTTGGAGTCACAGAAAGTTCCTCAAAAGATTGACAAAGATCATCAACCTCACCAGTTTCTCTGGCTTCTCTTTCCTTTTGAGCCATACTACGTGTACGAGGTCTATCCAAATTCAAATTGGGAGGAGTGGATAAATTTGCATCTCTGATTGTATTTGTACACCATTTAGGATTCTTCTTCGGTGGTGGTGAAGAAGATGTAGAAGGACCTCCTGTCTCGTGTTGACGAAGGAATCTCCTCTTCCTTAGGTTCCACAATATCTTGGTGTACATTAGATGTGCTCTGTGATGTGAAAGCTTCATCAAAGACAACATCTCTGCTGATATGAATTTTCTTGGTCAAAGGATCTATCAACCGATATCCTTTAGAGTGCTCAGAATATCCAAGAAAAATACATCTCAGTGTTTTCTCATCTAGCTTCTTCATTTTTTCTTTCGGTATGTGCATGAAAGCTTGACACCCGAAAATACGTAGATGAGATATGGAGGGTTTTCGACCACTCCATGCTTCCTGTGGAGTCATTCCTTTTAGGGCCTTTGTGGGTGCCCTATTCAATAGATACACTGTAGTGGTGACAGCTTCTGCCCAATATTGTTGCCCAAGAGTAGCTCCTGTGAGCATACAACGAACCATTTCCATGATAGAACGGTTCCTTCTCTCAGCAACTCCATTTTGCTGAGGAGTATAGGCAGTTGTTAACCGTCTCTTGATCCCATGCTTATCTAGGAATGCAGAAAATTCATTAGAGGTAAACTCTCCCCCTCGATCTGAGCGGAGGGTTTTGATAGAAGCTCCTGACTCCTTCTCAACGGATTTCTTGAACTGCTGGAAGAATGCAAAAGCTTCAGATTTCATTTTGAGAAAGAAAACCCACATCTTTCGTGAGTAGTCATCTACGAATAACTGAAAGTACCTCTTCCCTCCAACATTTTTGGGTGTGAAAGGACCGCATAGATCGGTGTGAATTAGCTCCAGAGGTTTTCGTGCTCTTGTAGAGCTCTTCTCAAATGGTACTCTATGTTGCTTTCCTGCCAAGCGACCGAGCACACCGGCAATGTGGCGTAAAGGGAAGGAAGACCCTTTACCATCTCATACTTGTTGAGCTCAAGTAAGTAGCCATAACTAAGATGCCCATATCTCTTGTGCCATAGGGAAGTTGCCTCCTTGGTAGAGACAGTCATGGAAACATGTGGAGTAGAGATAGCATCTAGTGCAAATAAGTCATGCTTATATGAAGTCATGGTAATCTGCTTACCCTTCCTGGTAATTGTACAACACTTCTTTCCATTCTCAACACGAAAGTTGACAACCATATTTCTGTCCAGGATTTGTGTCACTGACAACAAATTGTTGGCCAATCCCGAAACATAGAGGACTTTGTCAATCTGACACTTGCCATCAGGAAGAGTGACTGAAACTGTACCCTCTCCCTGAACCCTGTAGGTTTTATCATCAGCAATGGTGACAGGTTTGCCCTCTTTGGCCTCAAATGATTCAAACCACGATCTGTCGCCATCATATGTTTGCTAGCTCCATAATCGACATACCAAATAGGATCCCTCTGAGTGGAATCTGTGGTAGTCATGAGCACCTTGTGTGCCCATTCGTAATCCGAGTCGATTCTTCAACAACAACATTCACCTGGGGTTGCTTGTTTTTATTTTGTGGTTTGTTTTGGCCTTTTCGCTTGTTCTTATGCCAACACTTGTTGGTGTCATGGTTGTCTTTCTCACGGATCTTGCACCACCTCTTCTTCTCTTGAGGTTGTTTGCCTTTTCCTTTCGTATCCTCTTGAGAATTTCCTCCTTTCTGAAAGTTGCCTCCTTTTTGCCCATTACCTTTCTTCCTAGAACCCTGCCTGTTGGTGTATAGGGCTGTATTGGAAGAATCATCCTTGTGAAGTTGGCGTGCCTCCCGTTGTTGAAGCAGATTGACCAACTCGATGTAGGTAATTTGTCGTTGAGACACCTGGATGGAGGTTATCAACATATCAAATGAAGAAGGTAAAGCTCTCATCACAAGTGAAATGAGAAGCTTTTCGTCCATAGTATCTCCGAGAGAACTCAATTTCTCTTTCAACTCGTACACTCTGCACATAAAGAGTTCAACTGTTTCACCCTATCTCAAACTCAGAGTTATGAAGTTGTTGTTGAAGATGAAGAATGGTGGATTCATTCTTCCCCTCATAGATGGTTCTAAGGGCATCCCATGCCTCTTTACCACTTGCTTTGTCACCTATATGAGGTTGCACTTCATCTCGAAACAACAAACAAAATGAGCACCTTTGCTCTACCGTCTTTCTTGTCAAAAGCAATCTCGATCCGTCGAAGGACCTGTGGATCCCGCTCGTTGGTGAAGGCCTCGGTTGCTACTCCAATAACAATATCCCACAAATCTTCCATTTGGAGAATTGCCTTCATCTTATGTTTCCATGGTGTATAATTTGGACCTTTCAATAACTGATGCGGATCAGTCATCAATTTTGCAACAGTGGCCATAGTGAAGGTTCCTTATATCACCAAATTGGTCCCCCTTTCGATATACCTTTTGCTAGGCCAATATACCGTACAAAATACCCGCCCTTACGTGAGGGAAACTATAGGTATTTAGAAAGATCAACAAAAAATCACCCGCCCTTACGTGAGGGAGACTATAGGTGAGTTTTAGAGATCATACGATACGTGGAACATAAGCGGTACTGAAAGGGAATCGCCTTGTTGATGGCACCTACCATAGAATATTCTTCTCATGCGTGGGGCGTAACTTCCCCTAAACACTATGAAGAATACTTCGTCAGATTTACGCCTAAACACAAGTGCGATAAAGGGTAGTGGATGGAGTAAAAAATGCAAAAATGGCGTACTTATTCCTCCCCGACGATTTATAGAGAACAAGCTCAGACGTCGTTATAGCAGCTATATTAGGCGGCGGATACAGAGAGCCAAATCACGACGACTTTACCTGTAAGTGCTGGCCAGAGGTATCACAAATACCGAACGCTGCAATGGCAATAAAATTGCACAGATGGGTTTTATATTCCGGGGACTTAGGGAGTGTTTGATTTTAAGTTTTTAATGTTATAGTGCAAAAATGAAATATGCAACATACAACATAAAAAACTGCCCACAAGAATAACCCACAAGGTGTCGGTCACAGCCGAAAATGCACCTTTTACAATGCCAAATTGCTATTTTTTCGAAAAATTACTCTCTATCCCCCTTTGAAAAAATATCCCCCCTTAAAAAGCGTTTTTTAACAAAGCATTTTAATAATTATTATAAATTTAAAATTAAAATAAATAATTTTAATTTATATAGTTTTTAAACTTATAAAAAATAAATTAAAATTAAAATTTTAATTTATAAAGTTAAAAAACTATATTAAAAAATTAAAATTAAAAAATTTTAATTAAAATAAATAATAATTAAAAAAAAAATTAACTTTGCAAAAAAAAATTATACCTTAGGGGGGAGTCGGCGGGATTTGAACCCCCGACTTGCAGGCTCCCTGAGCCTTAACCGCACGGCTCACGACCACGTGAGCCAGCGGGCTGATCCGAGAGGATCTGTCAACCTCCTCCTTTTCAACCCGAATGGTCTTCCTCCTCTGCTTTATCCCGAGCCTCCTCTGCAACTCGCGGCTACTGACCGGCGCTCCTGTCTCGAAGCCACTTCCCCATGTTTTTTTTTTTTTTTCACGATTTGTCTTCTTTTTTTTTTTTTTTTTTTTAATCGGAAAAAAAAATTCCGAGACAGGGGGGGGCGGGAGTGGGCTGCGTTCGACTGCGGTGGGGGGAAGAAATTTCAGAGAAGGGAGGGGGCGGTGGCTACGTCTAACGGACGCAATCCGGTGGGGGGGGGGGTTATACCCCCTCCAATTTCCCGCGCGGGCGGGAATTTGAATTCCCGCTCTGCGGGCGGGTGGGGGGGCCTCGGCCCTTTTTGCGCGAGGCCGTGCACGGATGGCGCGACACGCGCGCTATCCGTCGTGTCGCAGGCCGCGCGTGGATGGCGAGGCCGGCGTGCCGCGATGTCCCTCGCCTATCGCGTGCGGGGACTGTCGCGCCATCCCTCGGCAGTCACGCGCGGGGACTGTCACGTCGTCCCTCGACTGTCGCGACGTCCCTCGTCTATAGCACGGGGCGTCTGCGACCTGTGCGCATGGACTATATCGCGACGTCGCAGGGCGTCTGCGACAACCTGCGCGCGGGGGCTCTGCTCCCTCCTCTGCGTCGCGACTTTCTGCGGCTCCGCTGCGTCTGCGCGCAGAGTACTTTTTTTTTTTTTTTTAAATAGCTCTCCCTCAGCTGCTTCCCCGCGACATCCCTCGACTCTGGCTCTGGTACCATGTAGAATTGTGCAACGAACAGTAATAGCATTTGCATTCAACTTGTTTAAATAACAGGTTACACAGCCGGGAATAGCATCGGCGTAACTGAGTAGTTGTAACAGCATAACAGCGTAACAATCTACCAGCCAAATAATGAAATACAAACAAGAATAGTTAAGTACGCTAACAAATTTTTGAGTATTCCTTAGAAATATTAACATATTCTTCTGCTTCAAGAGCAACATTATCTAGTGGAAATATGATTGGTTTTTCACCTATGGATCCTAGTTTGATTCTAGATGTTGCTTCAAATTTTTTATTAATTTCTTCCATAGGAAGAATTTCTTCTCCAATAGATGATGTTCTTTTGTTGCTATTTCTTCTACTAGTTGGACAACTACAATCTATTGGAGATTAACAATGATCATTTTGAGTTGTTGCTCCATCTCTTCAAAAGTCATCATGGTGCCCTACCTTGATCAATAATGTCTAGATAACTATTAGGAACAAATTTGAGGGTTTCCTAATGCACAATTGCCTAGAGTATGAAATATTACCTTCCAAATTATGAAAAGGGTAAAATTTAGTGCTTTACAAAATTACATTAATTTGTGCAATTACAAAGGATTTACTCTTTAATTTGAAGTGATAACAAAATAGCATTAAAGTGAAACATAAAATTTAATTTTGAATAAAATTGAGCTTTTGGAGGTAAAAATAAATTGAAATTAAGGCAAAAAAATAAATCTTCTTCTCTAGAAAAAAAATTGTTTTGAAGTCAATGACATTGGGCTGGTCAATTGTTCCAGAGTGAAAGGTCTTCCAAGTAGGTCAACTACACCGTAGAAGTCAACGTTGAACTTATTAAGTGCACAACCACTTATTGGCAGGAGGTTATCTCTATGCCAAACAACCACTATGGTTATAGGTGGCCTTGCGAGGAGTAGCCTTGACCACTAGATGGTTGTCAACTAGAAGGGAGAGCCTTCTCCCTTTTGAACCACTCTAGGCACCTCCTCATAGTAAAAGTGGAATAAAGTGCTTAGAGGAAGTGGAAACCAAAAAGTGTGCACATGACATTCCTTGCCAAAATGTATCTAAAACCCTACTTAGCTTCTGCCATGTGTTCAACATGGATTGGGCATCATCGATTCTCATTGGGAGGTCATGGAGGTGCCATGAGTCATACCTATATTGGGGGAATTAGAGTTTGTTGTTTCACTTTTTTATTGATGGAAGGATCCTCCATTTTTGCACAATTATTAGAGTTTATGGGGTGTTGCATCATGATGCAAATAATAATATCTATATTGTTCAAGCTAGGTTCCTCTATCTACCACCTACAACTTAGAGTCTCCTTATATTCTATGGATATAAAATGCTTGATGTCCATCTACCAGCTATTAGTGAGATGCCACCGAAAAATAGTCTACAATAGTGTATTTTAGTTTATGAATCGAGTGCAAGGAGAGTGAGAAATATGGGCTAAAATTGGGTTAGTGGAGGTAAATAAAAATGGAAAGCATCTACGTCCCTTCACCTACATGCATATGATGATCAGATAAGGGTCTACCTACATGAATGAACCTCTAAAAATCAAAAATATGGTCCTTGATCAAAAATATCAGGATTTTGACCACCTATATGCAACATAGAAGTAATTTAACCTAATTGGAGTTAAACAAAGCATGGTCTTATTGAAGAAAGGATCTACAAATGTCATAGGTTATCCTTTCTTTCCATAGTTGATTGAGTGCTATCTAGTTGTCATCCTCCTCTTTTGTCATAGCCTCAGGTGTCATGTGGCGTCTATTGATTAGGGATTGAGGATTGGTGAACTCCTCTAAGCTCATATTCAAAAAAATAAACCTGATACTATTCGATGAGTATGGCTTTCAAATGGCTAAAATTTGTTGTAACCAATGCCTTAGGTGGTTGGTCCTTCTCTCAATAAGAGGGGTACCAAGGCTCTTCTCATGGCCACAAGTTGACCAAATAATGTATCTCATGATCTCAAATTAGCTTGAGATATTTGTATAGCCATGCAAATAGATTCCTCCTTTCAGATACAATTTTTTATGAGATCTTCATGATCTAGGGGCTATTTACTTGAATGAAAATCAATTAGTTCTTAAAAATCATTTCCTTCTTCAAGGTAAGTTTGGTTCTCTGTAACATCATGGGACCTAGGCTATCCTCTGATGATTCTTTCAGGGGTACCTGGTGCAAGGGTAATTGAAAACCCTCTAGAACCTCTTGATATTCATAAAATATTGCTATGAATTGGTCCAAACCAATCCAACACAGCACCTAGCCATGGAACGTGTGCTATAGTTGACAATGAGAAAAACTAAGCACCAAGCTACAAATGAAGTTGAAAACCTTGCCACCCTTCTTGCTAACTCTCCTATAGCTTTGATACCAATGATATGGAAATCAAAGTGAAGCTAGATTATCCATTATGTTAAATGCTTAAATAGTACAAGATAAGGAATCAAAGGAGTTATAGGGGTTACAACCAACTGTAACAATATGCTATGTAGGGACAACCACCTGTAACAACATGGATGCAAACAAAATAGTATCATGCTAGAGACAAGAACAACCTCAACAACATAACCAAAAAATCCTAACTACTAACAAGCCAAATTCTAACCTGGGCATACTATGCCTCACATGAATACATGGAAACACAATATCTTAGCCTTAAGTGTAAGCCTAAGGTACAATGATAAGAAGTATGTTAGGCTTAATAATAAGCCTAAGTTACAATGATAAGAAGTATATTAGGCTTAATAATAAGCCTAAGGTACAATGTTATCCTCATCACGTACTCTTTTCAATCCAAATATTTCAATAAATAATGTCAAGACCACTCCTCCATATAATGCAAAACTATATAGCTTTAAAATAATTAGTCCAACATTTTATCAAATCTTTCAATGCTGAAGGAGTTGCCCATTATATTCTAATATTTTTGAAGGAACAACCCCAAATGGTGTAAGCAAAGGGACAATGAAGAAGTAAATGGTTTGATGTTTTTGCACCATTCTTACACAAGGTATACCTAAAAAGTCCATGATATCCTCTTCTTTGTAGACTCTCACCTATAAGAATTTTCCTTTATTTATTGCTAACCAAAGGAATTTTGAAGCCTTTGGAAGGGCTTCAAGTGACCAAACATTATTCTAAAGGAAATCAAGATTGCTCCAAATTCTTATATTGCAACTTGACTAAACAACCACCATATTTTGATATATTTGAAGCTTGCTCATCCTTTCATATAAAAATAGGAAATTATAACTCTTGAAATAATTTCCATTCATTAAGTATTTGATTGAGGTCATCTTCCTTGTTAACACAAATCCATGACCTAAAAGTGTTACTCACATCAATATAATATTTGATATATGAACATCTACAAGCCAAGTAGGACCAAGTGGTTACCATTTGAAATCACAAATAAGGGGATAAAGATTCAACCAAGCATCAACAAAAAAATTGTAAATTCCTCTTCATTTATTGATCACTTGATATATGTATTGATCAATTGTAAACTCTTTGATATGAAGTTTCATGGTATTAACATATACATAAGGTTCATTTCCTTAATAATTTTACTGCATCCATAGAACCTATATATTTTTTAAGTAATAATTTTACTCCACACTTCATTTAATATTTGAATAATATCCAACCAACTTTTTTTCCTCATGCAAAACTTAATTTAATAATTTAGTAAGCACGACCCTTCAATAATATTTCATTTGCAAAACCCATCCCACTTACAAAGTGGAAATCTAAACTTTTCTTCACATCCTTTCAAGTTTTTTATTTTGGATTTTATCAAATTCTAATATTATACCTTTAATACTCTCTTTATCTATATATACATGTGTGTTTGTAGCCTTCCAATCAAGTTTTAAAAATTAGCTTTCTAACCTACCATACAAGATTTCACTCTATTGAAAATTGAGTCCAAAACTCCTTTTTATTTTCTTTCTCAATCAAAGGGGGGCCCAAATATATGGATGGCAATTTTCCATTAAAAACCTAAAGTATTTACAAATAATCCATTATAAATTTAGGGTACTATTTGTAGAAAGAATTTTATATTTTATGTTATTAACTAGTAGTTTGATGGTATTTTCATAGCATATATTCCATGGCCTCATTAATAAAAGGATGGCCTAAAACCATATTATCAACAAAATTGGGATGAGATGTGAAGAGATCATTTATTGCAATCTAAATGGCATATTAGGATTAGATATAATACTAATATAAGATAATATATATCAATTAGTACATGTTAATGTTGAAATATGTGGTCAAGATACTCTTAAGGCCACGACCGAATTTTTGTTATGATTGCCATTTGGGCCTTTGTAAACCTTGAAAATTTTATTTTTTGTAATTTTAATAATTTAATTCTAAGGATTGGTGTCATAAAATTGAACTAAAGACATTATGTAATTGGGTATAAATACCCCGTTCACCATTCATTTATTTATCGGTTGAGTGTAATTTTAATTCTCTTTGAGTGAAGATATTTTTGTATCTATAGACACCCCATCATATATTGTGTTCTTTATTTATATTTTGTATTTTTTTGACAAGCAATACTAGGTCGATATTTGATTCCATTCACTTCTAGAAACTATTATGAAATCTAACATGGTATCATAAGGGATGTGAATCTTCATTATTTGTTTGCTTTTGCAAGTATATTTCTCTTCTAGATTATCTTGAGGATATTTTGTATGGGCTTGTGAAGAATATTTTTTGAAGCTAATGATATAAACAAAAGAAGATTTTCTACTAAAAAACCCTAGTCAACTTGGATCATGAGGATCTCATTGGAATGAGTAGATATGGTCCAAGAGAAATATTCATCGACATATTCAACATTTTTGCTCATTGGCACTCAATATTGCTTGTTGATTTTTTTAATAAGATGGGTGTCCTAGTTTTAAGATTGATTTTTTTGAGGTTTTTTCAAACCCTCATTTTTTTTATGGATTTTTCAAAAAAGTACATTGATATTTTGGGCATGGTAGTTTTGGTTGTTTTTTATTTTGTTCTCTTTTTCCTCCCAAGCATGGTGCTTGGAGAGATGGCTAGGAGGACTTACATTGATTATTACTTGTAGAAGATCTCAAGTTTAAACCTACCCCCTCATTTTTTTAATAAATATGATGATGCCAACATACTCTCAAAGCATGCCCCTGGTGACATTACCACATTTGATGACATGGTATAATTTTTTTGCCTGTAGTGATGATGTGGCAAGGTCATATAAATACCAGGTGGTGGTCCATACAAATGACATGGTGCAAATCTTAAGGTGATATGTGTTAGTTTGTACAATAGAGGTGTTAGGTGAACATATCCATAGGTGACGTGGCAAAATAATAAAATAATAAAATTTTTGGTTTGACTCCATACTTTTGTTACTATAGAAAAATAAAATATAATAAATTAAATGTCAAATATATCTAGTTATACATAGTTTTGGAAACATAAGTTATAAATACTTATCTTGTGTTAAGAAATTAATATTTTTTTGACTAATCCTTCCACCTATCATACTTTAATATTATAAACTTGTAATTATAATGTTTAAATGCTCACCTAAGCAAACGTGAAGTAAAAGTAGTAGATTAATTATGTTCATGGGATGTATAGTTTACTAAACCATAAATTTAATAGGGGTGATAAACAAAAATTGTATGATCTGTAAGGGATACCATAGTGGTAAGTCCTTGGGTTTTCATTCAAGAGACCCTAGTTCAAACCTTGGTACGAGGGAAGCGGGACCCCTCATGAAAACCTGTGTAAACTTAATTTTTTATAGTTGCAAGCTTACTGTAGTGGTAAGGATTGTGGCCTCTCTTTCAGAGGTCCAAAGTTTAAACCCCAATCAGTATGAGAGGACTGGGACCCCTCATAAAAACCTGTGTAAACCCATTTAATTTTTATCAAGTGGCATTAGCTCAACTAGTTATATTCCACAATATTTCAAGGAGGAGACCTAGGTTCGAATCTTGGCAAATGATACATGGACAACATCCAAGATTTATTGTAATACCACTATATGGTGATAATGTAATATGGGTGGGGCCTGTTGAGAAGCAACACACCCCCACTAAAAATAAAAATTTTATTCCTTTGAAATGTTTAATTTTTGTTTTTGAGGGGATCCTCTTGAAGTTTCCATTTTTTTTATCCAAGTTTCATTTGCATAAAGTCCTTAAATTTGCCTGCATCAAGGTATCAAAAGTGTTTGTCTATTGCATTATTTTTAATTAATTTCTTCTGAGCGTGGAGGATCCTTCACAAACCTTTAAAGTGTCAAAACCCAAAGTGTGGGGTCATTGGAATCCATGTGTGATTTTTTTAGAAATTTTACAAAGTGCCCAACAAATTAGTCAATGTACAAATTCTAGAAAATTTGCTAAGTGTTGGAAGAAAATGGGCTTAAATGAAAAATGTCGATATTTCACAACATTTCTAAACTTGGAAGAAGAGAAAATAAAAAATTTCACGATATCACGACATTCTCAGGAAGAAAGAAGAGAAAATGAAAAATGTCATGATTTCATGACATTCTTAGGAAGAAAGAAGAGAAAATGAAAAATGCTAAGATTTCGTGACATTTCTAAGGTTGGAAGAGAAAATGAAAAATTTCACGATATCGCGATATTTCTAGGGTTGGAAGAAGAGAAAATGAAAAATATCACGATATCGCGATATTTCTAAGGTTGGAAGAAGAGAAAATGAAAAATGTCACGATATCGCGATATTTCTAAGGTTGGAAGAAGAGAAAATGAAAAAAATTCACGATATCGCGATATTTCTAAGGTTGGAAGAAGAGAAAATGAAAAATATCACGATATCGCGACATTTCTAAGGTTGGAAGAAGAGAAAATGAAAAATATCACGATATCGCGACATTTCTAAGGTTGGAAGAAGAGAAAATGAAAAATATCACGATATCGCGACATTTCTAAGGTTGGAAGAAGAGAAAATGAAAAAATATCACGATATCGCAACATTCTTAGGAAGAAAGGAGAGAAAATGAAAAAATGTTACGATATCGCGATAATCTAAGAAAGAAAGAAGAAAAAATGAAAAATAGCCGCGACATCGTGACCTTTTCAGGGAGATAGAAAAATAAATGATATAAAAATGTCAAACCCTAGAGATTATAATAATAATAATAAATTATATAAAATCTCAACCCTAAAAAGATATTTTGGGGTAAACTTTGAAAAAATAATTTTAAAAATTTTAAAAAATTAAAGCTTGAACCTTAGGAAAATTTGAATTAATTAAATTTAATTTTAAAGCTAATGTTCTAACATTTATCCATTTAAAATTTTTGTAAGAATTTGCCGAAGAATGCATATAATAGCAAAATTATAGTAGCCTATATTTTTGGAAGATGATGGAATGAATTATAATAACCACAACTAAAGAAACTTGCAATGGTGATACTAAATCATGTGGCCACTAATGAACATCAAGTTTAACTACTTATAATGACAATATTTACTACTAATCTATTACTATAGTGACCATACTTATCACGTACAACAATGACAGTTTATACTACTAATTTATTACTATAGTGACCATACTTATCTTATACAACAATGACAATTTTTACTACTAATTTATTACTATAATGATCATACTTATCTCATATAACAATAATAGTTTTTACTACTATTTTATTACTATAATGACCATACTTATCTCATACAACAATGACAATTTTTATTACTAATTTATTACTATAATGATCACTAATCAACATCAAATTCAATTATTAATTCTACTACTTAACAAACATAACAATGAATGTATACAATTATAATTTTTATAATTATTTTCAAATACAAATTCCATTTCAATAACATAATAGAAAATATACACATGTACAGATTTTACTTTACTTCGATTACAAAGTCCATTATATAACCAACATAATGACAAATAATATATATACCTATAGTTTTTCAACAATATATTTAAAGTAATAACTTTTACTTATTAAAACTATGACATTATAATAACCACCTCTAAAGAATGATATAATAATGAAATTAAATTTTAATTGCCTATATTTAGCCAGGATGATAGGACTGAATTATAATTAACCACAACCAACAAGCAAATAACTTACATTAGTGATGCCAAGGCCCGGTGAACGCCAAGTTCAACTACTTATCCCGTACAATGCCTCCAAAAACAAGCGTGACGAACGCCAGATGAATTGTGTAAACATTAATACCAAATTTCCAAATATCGCAAACGCAATGACAATACATCCACCCATGATACCCCACGCCATAGAGCACGAAACCTGCCTCTACAGCCATCCATTAAAAAAATAATTAAAAATATTAGTTTGTTCTTTTAATTGAAGTTAATGTAAGAAATTCTTATGATCTTATCTTTAAGTTTGTCTTTATGTTAATTAGATTAGATTTATTTATTTATTTAATAAAAATTAGTTTTATCTTTTTCAAAGTTTTTATATTTGTAAAGTTAAGTTATTGATATTATTTTATAGTTGTTTTTTAAAATTTAATTTTTTTTTTTTTGAAAGATCAAGATCATATAATTTGTTGTTTTTATAAATAAAATGACATTTTCAAGATACTACTTTCAAAGATAGTTTATCAACATAAAAAATAGTGTTATGTTTAATTCATTTTTACATTTATTTTTCTTGATACTATTAATGATAATTTGTAAATCCTCTCGATTGAAATATATTTTCATGATTGTTTAATGGAAATTTAGATATATGTAAGAAGCACCCTAGTTTGCATAGTTATTAGTTGAAGTTCCATTGAGAAAGTGAGGAGAAATTTATCTCTTTTATTTAAAAAATTACTACCTTTGTCATATTTTCCCCAAATTCCATAGGAGACACCATTAAAACCAATGCCTCAGGTGTCGTGTGGCCTCTATTGACTAGGGATTGAGGGTTAGTGAACTCCTCTAAGCTCATATTCAAAAAAGAAACCTGATACTACTCGATGAGTATGGCTTCCAAATGGCTAAAAGTTGTTGTAACCAATGCCTCAGGTGTTTTGTGTTTCTCTCAACAAGGGGGGTACCAAGGCTCTTCTCATGGCCACAAGTTGACCAGATAATGTACCTCACAATCTTAGATTAACCTGAGATATTCATACAACCATGAAAATAGATTATCCCTTTCAAGTACAAATTGCTATGAGATCTTCATGATCTAGAGGCTCTTTTCTTGAATGAAAAACAACCTATTCTTCAAAATTATATTTTCTTCCTCAAGGCAAGTTTGGTTCTTCATAAAGTCATGGGACCTAGACTACCCTCTGATGATTCTTTCATGGATATCTAGTGCAAGGGTAAATGAAAAATCTCTAGCACCTCTTGAGCTTCACAAAAGGTTGCTATGAATTGGCCCAAAACAATCCAACACAACACCTATCCATGGAATGTGTTCTCTAGTTGACAATGAGCCAAACTAAGCACCAAGCTACAAATAAAGTTGAAAACCTTGTCACCCTTCTTGCTAGCTCTCCTATAGCTATGATACCAATGATATAAAAATCAAAGTGAAGCTAGATTATCCACTATGTTAAATGTTTAAATAGTACAAGATAATGAATCAAAGGAGTTATAGGGGTTACAACCAACTATAACAATATATGCTAGGCAGGGACAACCACCTGTAACAACATGGATGCAAACAAAATAGTATCATGCTAGAGACAAGAACAACCTCAACAACATAACCAATGCATCCTAACTACTAACAAGCCAAATCCTAATGTGGGCATACTATGCCTCACATGAATACATGGAAACACAATATCTTAGGCTTAAGTGTAAGCCTAAGGTACAATGACAAGAAATATCTTAGGCTTAATAATAAGCCTAAGGTACAATGATATCCTCATCAAGTACTCCTTTCAATCCAAATATTTCAACAAATTATGTCAAGACCACTCCTCCATATAGTGCAAACCTATTTAGATTTAAAATAATTAGTCCAACATTTTATCAACTCTTTCAATGCTAAAGGTGTTCCCCATTATATTCTAAAAATTATGAAGGAACAACCCCAAATTGTGTAAGCAAAGAGACAACGAAGAAGTAAATGGTTTGATGTTTTTGCACCATTCTTACGCAAGGTATACCTAAAAATTCCACAATATCCTCTTCTTTGCAGACTCTCACCTATAAGAATTTTCTTTTATTGATTGCTAACCAAAGGAATTTTGAAGCCTTTGGAAGGGCTTCACGTGACCAAACATTATTCTAAATGAAATCACTTGGAATAAAAATCATGATTGCTCTAAATTCTTATATTGCAACTTGACTAAACAACCACCATATTTTGATATATTTGAAGCTAGCTCATCCTTTCATATAAAAATAAGAAATTATAACTCTTGAAACAATTTCCATTCATTAAATATTTTATTGAGGTCATATTTCTTACCCATGTTGTTAACACAATTCCATGACCTAAAAGTGTTACTCACATCAATATAATTTTTTATATATGAACATCTACAAGCCAAGTAGGACCAAGTAAGTGGTTACAATTTTAAATCACAAATAAGAGGATAAAGATTCAACCAAGCATCAAACCAAAAATTTGTAAAATCCTCCTCATTGATTGACCAATATATGTCTTGATCAATTGTAAACTCTTTGATATGAAGTTTCATGGTGTTAACCTCTATGTAGGGTTCATTTCCTTAATAATTTTATTGCATCCATAGAACCTATATATTTTTGAAGTAATAATTTTACTCCACTCTTCATTTGATATTTGAATAATATACAACCAACTTTTGTTCCTCATGCAAAACTTAATTTAACAATTTAGTAAGCATACCCTTCAATAATCTTTCATTTGCAAACCCCATCCCACTTAAAAAATGGAAGTCTAAACTTTTCCTCACATCCTTTCAAGTTTTTTTTGGATTTGATCAAATTCTAATGTTATACTTTTAATACTTTATTTATCTATCTATACATGTGTGTTTGTGCCTTCCGATCAAGTTTAAAAATTTAGCTTTCTAACCTACCATACAAGATTTCATTCTATTGAAAATTGAGTCCAAAACTCCTTTCTTTTCTTTGTCAAACAAATGAACACCCAAATATATTGATGATAATTTTTCATTGAAAACCCATAGTATTTGCAAATAATCCATTGTAAATTTAGGGTACTGCTAGTAAAAAGTTTAGATTTTATATTATTAACCAGCAGTTTGATGGTCTTTTCATAGCATGATAACATTAATTTAGATTCCATGGCCTAATTAATAAAGGGATGACCTAAAAACATATTATCAAAAAATTGGGATGAGATGTGAAGACATCATTTATTGCAACCTAAATGGTATATTAGGATTAGATATAATATTAATATAAGATAATATATTAATTAGTACATGTTAATGTTGAAATATGTGGTGGTTAAGATATTCTTGTGGCCACGAGCAAACTTTTATGATGATTACCATTTGGGCCCATGTAAACCTTGAAAAATGTATTTTTTGTAATTTTAATATTTTATTTTTAAGGATCGGTCTCATAAACTTGACCTAAAGATATTATGTAATTGGGTATAAGTACCCCCTTCACCAATCATTTCTTTATCGGTTGAGTGTAATTTTGATTCTCTTTGAGTGAAGATATTTTTGTAACTATAGACACCCCATCATATATTGTGTTCTTTATTTATGTTCTATATTTTTTGACAAGCAATACTAGGTCGATATTTCATTCCATTCACTTCTAGAAACTATTATAAAATCTAACATGGTATCAGAAGGGAGCTGAATCTTCATTATTTGTTTGCTTTTGAAAGTGGTATATTTCTCTTCTAGGTTATCTTGAGGATGTTTTTGTACGAGCTTGTGAAGAATATTTTTTAAGTTGATGACATAATCTAAGGAAAATTTTCTAATAAAAAACCCTAGTCAACTTGGATCATAAGGATCCCATTGGAATGAATAGATTTGCTCCAAGAGAAATATTCATCGGCATATTCAAATTTTTTGCTCATTGGCAATCATTCTTGCTTGTTAATTTTTTTTAATAATATGGGTGTCCTAGTTTTAAGATTGATTTTTTTGAGGTTTTTCTAAAACCTCATTTATTTTTATGGATTTTTCAAACAAATACATTGATTATGGGGGCATGGTAGTTTTGGTTGTTTTTTGTTTTGTTCTCCTATTTTTGCTTCCAAGCATGGTGCTTGGAGAGATGGCTAGATAGGAGGACTTACATTGATTATTACTTGTATGAGGTCTCAAGTTTAAACCCACCCCCTCACTTTTTGAATGAATACGATGATGCCAACATACTCTCAAAGCATGACCCTGGTGACATTATCACATTTGATGACATGGTATAATTTTTTACCTATAGCGATGATGTGGTAGGGTCATACAAATGCCAATAGGTAGTCCATACACATGACATGGCACAAATCCTAAAGTGATATGTGTTAGTTTGTATAATAGAGGTGTTAGGTGAACATATCCATAGGTGATGTGGTAAAATAAAAAATAATAAAATATTTGGTTTGACTCCATACTTTTATTACTATAGCAAAATAAAATATATTAAATTAAATGTCAAATATATTTAGCTATACATAATTTTAGAAAAATAAGTTATAAATACTTATCTTGTGTTAAAAAATTAATATATTTTTATTTATCCTTCCACCTATCATACTCTAATATTATAAACTTGTAATTATAATGTTTAAATGCTCACCCAAGCAAATGTGGAGTAAAAGTAGTAGATTAATTATTTTCATGGGATGTATAGTTTACTAAACCACAAATTTAATAGTGGTAATAAATAAAAATTTTACGATCTGTGAGGGATACCGTAGTGGTAAGTCCTTGGGTTTTCATTCAAAAGACCCTGTTCAAACCTTGGTATGAGGGAAGCAGGACCCCTCATGAAAACCTTCGTAAACTTAATTTTTTTTATAGTTGCAAGATTACTACAGTGGTAAGGACTTTGGCCTCTCTTTCAAAGGTCCAAATTTCAAACCCCACACATTATAAGAGGATTAGAACCCCTCATAAAAACCTGTGTAAACTCATTTAATTTTGATCAAGTGACATTAGCTCAACTAGTTAGATTCCTCAATATTTCAAGGAGGAGACCTAGGTCCGAATCTTGGCAAACGATACATGGACAACATCTGTGATAATGTAATATGGGTGGGGCCATTTCAATCCCATATAACCCATTAAAAATATTACAACTTTTACTAATCTAAATGTTAAGAGAAAAACTTTGATGCCCTCTTTGGAGGGTAATTGCTTTTGATGGTGATAGATAGTCATTGGTCTCCAAACAAGACAATAATTATATATTGAGAGATATGAGTGGTAGATATTTTCAATCTAACTTCATTATAAATTAAAATACTTGACATAAAAAAAAAATTAGATTTTTAAGTTTTTTTAAACAAAAAAATGAAAAATATGTATATGTACTAATAATATAGAAGATATTATATTTTAATAGTTAAAGGAAAATGGATAAAGAAATTAAAAAAAAAAAAAAAATCATCATTTTATTATGGTCTATTCCATTTAAGTCACTCATTATTCAACAACTTATATAAGTAGGTCACATTTTTCTTTTTATACAAGAGTTGGATCATTTTATTTAAGCCTACTTATGTGAATATAAAAATCCTTTTTATTTTATGGATCAAGACATTTAATAATACCAAGTCATCATTATGGTCTATTTCATTTAAATCACTCACTATTATAAAAATCATATAAGTGGATTATATATTTTCCTTTATACAATATTTGGATCAATTTTCTTTGTCTACTTGTATGAATGCAATAATTCTTTTAAATGACTAGAAATTAAGATCAACCAACATCAGTATGTGTGTGTGGGTACATGCATGCGTTCATGTATATCATGATAATAATTAAAATCCTTACATAATTTTATCTCCTTTGTTCATGTACCTTTTTTCTTGATACAAAAGCAAGTCTTTTGCTATAATTCATTACAAATATTATAGAATATTTTTTTAATTGTATGTTCTCTTTCTTTCTCTTCTTAGTGATTTTTGTTATTCTTGGGTGCTCCCAAAGTATAATGGAAAAATTTGGCAGTTTATTTATAATTTAAAACAACACTTCCTCTCGTTTAGTCATATAAAATTTGAGTGGATTTAAGTGGGTTTGGTGATAAAGTTTTGGTATTTTAGTTTGCAAGTCTAAATTTTTAATTCGAAGGGCAAAATATTCCTCCTAGTAAATGTTAATAAAATAAATTTCAAAAATAGTAATTATAACAATGAGTTCTACGAATATAACAGGAAATACAACATTGTAGAGGGAGAAAACTGCCCTACAGCGTACGATTTTCAGTTGGATTTGCAAAAGAAATTCAAGGTGATCGTAGGGGTATGTTCTTCTCTACACCTCAGTGTAAAAAGGAGGAAGGGTTCACCAGGAATATGTTAAGAACTCGCTCCAAGTCTAGGGCTTTAAGAATATTTTATGTATTCAATTCCAAGACAATCACCTGTGTTTGGCCTTTCTAGATCTATGCTATGAAATATAAAGGATAATGCAGAAATACATAATGCAAGAAGACAAGAGCTAATCCTAGAATGATTCTTTACTTGAATGATTTTCTAACCCTAGGGTTGCAAAAAGAAAGTCCTTTTAGAAAGGGTGCAAGGGAAGATGCACAAAAAAAATTTAAACCCTAAGTGCACATTATATGTTGTTTTCCTTTCAAATGCCTAGGATTAATTAAATATATATCTTTTTATGATTGGTGAATGTTTGAAAGAACATGAGTATCATTATTATGTGAGATTGAGAACTATCTTGAGCTAGGATTTGTAAAATAACATGAGTATCATTGTTATGTGACATTGGAATCATATTGAGTCAAGGTTTGAGATCCATAGTGTGAGTTTTTGGAAGTATAGTGAAACACTTGGTTAGGGTTTGTAAGCAAGTTGTGTTTCATTGAGTGAATGGTTAAATGAAGTTGGTTGAACATTATTGATTGAAAGCATTGGAGTGATAGTTCAAGATTTGTGAAACAAATTATACTTTATTTCTTAATTGATTTGAAAGAAAGTTTGAAAGTGATAGAGTGTTTTGTTGAGTACAAACCTAGTAAGTGTGAAACATATTGAGTCTTTGATCATTATCTATATGTTTCTGTGGTTTAACAAGATTTTGAGTGAAACTTGTTAAAGAGATTTTTGAAAGATATTTAAGTTGAGTTTTATATGCAAGTTTTGCAGTGATTTGAGTAAGTCCTATAGGGGACTTAAGAATAGAGTTAAGCAAGCTTTTGTGAAAGCTTGTGGACAGATTTGAGTAAGTCCTAGAGGGGACTTAAGAACAGAGTTAAGCAAGATTTTATGAAAGCTTATGGGAATATTTGAGTAAGTCCTAGAGGGGACTTAAGGACAGAGTTAAATCAAGCTTTTGTGAAAGCTTGTTGAGCAGATTTGAGGTAAGTATTGGTGAAGACTTGTTGGACAAATTTGAGGTAAGTCTTGGTGAAGACTTGTTGATTAGATTTGAGGTAAGTCTTGGTGAAGACTTGTTGAGAAGATTTGAGGTAAGTCTTGGTGAAGACTTGAGAGCAGATTGAGTAATTTATTGAGAGGACTTGTTGGATAGTTTTAGGACAAGTCTTTGAGAAGACTTGAGAACAAAATTGATTTGTGATTTATTCAAGCTTTGTGATAAGGCTTGTGGCAGATCTACATAGAGTTGATTTGTGATTGGATCAAGCTTTGTGTTAAGGCTTGGGGACAGATTTGAGGATAAATTTTGGTATATATTTGAGGGAAGATTTGTGCTAGACCAAAGACAAACTTATGAGTAAATTTGTGCTAGACCGAGGAAAGTGTTTAGTGTAGATTTGAGGCAAAGTTTGAGTAGATATGAGAGCAATATTTGGAGGTGATAGAGTAGAGGATATTAGTATCTATTGGATAGATATCCATTAGCCAGGGTAGTGAGGACATAGGTCTTATATGGAGAGAGATCCATAAGCCAGTGTAGTGGAGGTCGTAGTATTCTAGAAGATCACCAACCAAAGTAGAGGAGAATGAGTTCTCCTATGCATATAGATCCATGAACTAGCAAAGGGAATTTGTGTCTCCTGTGGATTGGTGTCCATGAAATTTATTAGGGGATTGATGTCTCCTTTGGACAGAGGTCCATAAACATTGTAATAGGGAAAGATTTCCAAGAGATTTTTTGAGGAAATTTTAGTGAAATATTTTCTCCGTGGAGTAACGCACATTGGGTGAACCACGTTAAATTGGTGTCTCTATTGTGTGTGATGATTTATGCATTGCTTTGATTGTTAATGTTAATATTGTCATTGATATATTGGATAATATTTTTTGATAAAAAGAAGTAAAAGTTGATCTTATATTGTTCACCCCCCCTCTCAGTATAAGCTTGTGTTCTTCATAAATGATATCAATGTCATATTTATTACATTGGTTCCCAAGAAATATGAGACATAATATTTTGATGATTTTTATTTGATAAACCTTTGTAATATGATTTATAATTATTTCAAAAATTATTACAAACAAGTTTAAAAGTATTCTATATTATGTTATCTCTAAGGAATACGTGAAGAACACAAGCTTATACTGAGAGGGGGGATGAACAATATAAGACCACTTTTTAATTTTTCTTCCAATTCAATATTATGTTGTGTAAAGATAGTAGTATCAATAGCAGTAATCAAAGGAATGCACAGAAACCATACACAATAGAGAAACCACAATTTACGTGGTTCACCCAATGTGGGCTACTCCACGGAGAAAATATTTTACTAAAATTTTCTCAATCAATATCTTTGGGAATCACTCTCAATTACAATGTTTATGGATCTCTGTCCAAAGGAGATGATGATCCCCTAATCTCAAGTTTGTGAATCTCTTCCACGGGAGAACTCTTTCCTCTTCTGCTTTGGCTATGTGATCTTCTAGAATACTTTGTCTCTCTGTTGCATTGACTGGTGGACCTCTCTCCACTTAAAGACTCCTCACTCAGATTTATCTTCAACTGTGTTGGTTGTTGGATCTCTATCCACTAAGACTATATCCTCTGTACTTTGTCACCTCAAAAGCTTTTTCAATAGGCTCACTAATAACCTGCTCAATAGGCTCACACAGAACCTACGTAACAAGCTCACACAAAATTTTTCCAATGTTGAATAACAATATCACATAGACCTTGTCCAATGATTAATAATAAGCTCACCAAGAACTTGCCCAAATCTGCTCTAGCAAGCTCACCAAGAACTTGCCCAAATCTGCTCTACAAATATTTCCACAAAGTTGTCCACAAAGCTATCCCAAAATTGTCCTCAAATCTGTCCTAAAGGCCTTTTTGAAGATGAAAAAACCTCTTTGTAAATATGCCACAATCACAAAATTCTTTTGGCAATCTTCACAAGGGTTAGTAGATCACAAAATAATCAACATTACTCCACTTTTCAATAATCATCACCAAGGCCTTTAATTGCACAACTTCCTTATCTCTCCTAAAACCACTTGTACCATAAAATAAAATAAATCAAAACATTGCATAACCTTTTCACTACCAAAACCACTTATACCATAAAATAAAATAAATCACAATATTGCATACCTTGTCACCTCATGAAAGAATTAATCCTCTTGAAAAATAACAAGGCAAACTTCACTTTTGGAACCTCTTTGCAAAATCAGAAATATATCTTTACACATACCTTATTTCTCCTTTTAAATAAGTTAGTAAAATAGCCCTCGAAATAAGCTTTCCGAAGATATATAATATGCCCACTTTTCGAAATAAATTTAAACCTTTACATATATATATATGCCAACCTCCATTAATTGCACATAGGTCGACCCTCCATTAATTTAAACTTAAAGTTTAAACTTTAATATCTTCATCACCGGAGGTCCTTTTTCGATGAAACAAAATTCCACCTTGGCTTTTAATAAAAGCCCTTTCCACATAAGTCCACCATGGTTTTAAATAAAATTTTTATTTTTTTTGCCTTGGTTTTCATAAAAACCCTGTAAATAGCCATGCTTTCCAGAATATCATAAATGCTTATTTATGAACTATTTTAGCCACCAAAACCAAATGTGATCCATGTGATATCAATGAAAACATAAAATACCTCAAATTACCTCAAATGTCCAACAATAAGATGGTTTTATTCATGGTAAACAAATTCCTGACAGTGTGTTAATTACATAGGAGGTAATACATTCTTTGCAGTCTATGAAAAAGTCAATTATGCTTTTAAAATTAGATATGACCAAAGTATATGATATATCATTCTAAATTCTACATGGTATTCTCAAAAACTTTGGTTTTATCAAGGTTGGTGTGAATGAATTAGATGTTATATTATTCCAAAATACTATATTTTGATCAAAGGATCCCACACTAGATACTTTGAGTCATCCTATGGAGTTTGGTAGGGTGATCCACTATCTCCGTATCTATTTATTATTATTGTAGAGGCATTAGAGAAATATTTTTGAAAGGTAAAATAGAAGGAAATATCAAAGGTATTTAAGTTACAAAAATTTCACATTTGAATGTCATCTCCAATTTATTGATAATATCCTTCTTTTGGGTTATCTCTTAATCAATGAGGCTATAGAGTTAAATCAATTTTCATGATATTAGAAGGTTGTTGGACAATTGATTAGTACTATAAAATACAGGATAAATTTACAACGTATTATTGTGGACATTTTAGAAATTAAAGTTGGAAAATGTGAATCAATATATTTGGGAATTCCTTTGTCAAAAAAAGGAAATAACAAAGAGCTTTGGAACTCAATTTTGGAAAGAATAAAATCTTGCTTGACAATTATGAAAGGTAAGTTCTTAATCATGGATGAAATACTATAACTCACAACAACTACATTGCAATCCATACATGTTTATATGAAGTCACTTTCAATATTACCAATAGATAGAGCATTTAATATGATAAGATCCAAAGAGATTTTATTTGGAAAGGGTGTGAAGAAAAATTGATGTTTCCTCTTTGTAAGTGGGATAGGGTTGCAAAGGAAATAATATTAAAAGGATAGGCTTGCAAAATTAGGGGAAAAACTTGGTTGAAAAATTATCCAAAGTTTAAGGAAAGAGTTGGACGAACATGATACTTAAAAAATATATATGCTCTCCAGATGTAATGAAATCATGCAGGAAGCAAACTATACCTAAAGGGTTGCCAACAATGGAATTTCATATCAAATAGTTTAAAATTAATCAAAAAATATGTTAGATGGTCTATCAATGGAGGAAATTATTTAAATTATTGGTCTAATGCTTGGTTAAAGCTTTATCCTCTTATCTCTCATTCAAGATGGCAACTATTACCTCAAGCATTTTTTGCCTTGTAAAGGTCCAAAGGTCAAAGATTATATTAATGTGAGTAACAAATCCAAATCATGGATTTCTATTAATAACCTAGTTGAATGAGAACTCAAACAAATAGAATATGGTATTCAAAAGATACTTCAAAAGTTTTATTTAACAATTTTTACATGAAAGAATGACTTGGTTTAGAATCTATCAAAAGATGGTGGATACTCAATCAAGTTGGAATCAAAGGATTTATAGAAATAAAAATTTCCTACTTCTAATAAACTTCCTTGGAAGAATGTTTGGTCATAAGAGGCCCTTCCTAAGGCCTCAACATTCCTTTGGTTATCAATAATAAACAAGATTCATATAATGGAGATTCTAAAAATAAGAGGATGTCAATGACCTTTCAGGTTTTCCATGCATGGGGACATAGAAATATTAGACAATTTACTTCTTTGTTGTCCTTTTTCTTACACCATTTGGGATTATTTTATTGAAAATATGTTAAACATATTATGTAACTCCATAAACATTAAATGAGTTGATGAAATTATGGTTTAATTATTTCCAAGCTAAAGCATTATTTATTTTATGGAGGATTAATATTTGATACTATTTATTGGAATTTATGACTTAGAAAGATTAATAGAATTTTTTAAAATAAATCTCAAAATCATACCCAAATTTAGAACTATACTATTACCTCTTTAGTAGAAATTTTATAGATGTGGTACTCATCATGGGACCTCATCATGGAAATTCTCAAGTGTGGAAAAAGGTGCTAGCCTTTTGCTTAGCAGATTTGAATATACATGGAAGGATCGTATGCAACAATGGAGTTAACACAAAGGATTTATCTCAATCTATGGTAATTTAAAAATGCCCAAAAATTGAGTTTATTAAAATTAATTTTTATGATATTTCCAAAGAAAATCTAGGAAATATTTGTGGAGGTGGTATTTTTGAAAATAATGCAGAAAAAATTATTTTCACTTAATCATAATGATATGGAACTAATGATATGAAAATTCAACTAAAAACTATGCAAAGGCTATATAAGTTCTTATTAATCAAAATTGTAAAAAATGAATGATAATATATTTTAATTAAGGGGATTTACAAATTTCATTAATGTTACTGTTGAGCATGCAAATGACACATTATCAAGGGTAAGTCAACATACCGGTAACAAAAGTCGCCATGTTTCCAAACCTCTAATTTTGGTAAATACAGTTATTGGTAGTGATAAGAGAGGAGGCAAAGTCATGATCCATTCTCCAAGGAAAATATAATCTCAAACCCTCACATTAGAAACCAAGGAATGCAAGTTTCTAGCCACCATGAAGAAAAACTTAAGGTGAGGCAGATCTTGATGTGCAATCCCTCGTGTGATTTTCCTATCTCTTTTTTGGGTTTTGGCTTCTTGTTTTGGTAGTTTTGGAGTCTTCTCTTGTCTTGGTTCAGTCTCATGTTTGTGTCTAGGAGACTGCTCTCTAGGTTCCTCTCTAAGGGTCTTTTCTTATTGTAAGATTACTTTGTAGGTTCCTCTCCAAGGGCCTTCACTTTTTGTAAAGGTTTGGGAACCCTTTCAAAACCCCTTCCATCAATCATTAAAAAAAAAGTATACTTGCAATAGAGATTTGTTCCCTCTTGAAGGGAAATATTTTTCCCTAAGATTCAGGTATGCCAAGTCTAATGTAAATAAACTTAGAGGTATTTGATAGGTGTTCCTTCAAGGGGCCTTTGTTGGTTATGACTCAAAGATAAGTTTCATGGGCATAATATCTTTAAATCAAATGCTTAACTATCTAAAAATAATTCTACTTCACTAATATTACAATATATGTGAGTTGAGCATAATTAAAATGGGAAAAGAAAGATAAATTTTAAGCTATGCAAACTATTGCTGCATAATCTATATTATTCATTACACTTAGGGTATATTGCACATATAACAACAATGATTATTTTGAAGTTGTATGAAATTTTAAATTTTTCTAAAGAAAACCAACTTCAAAGTTTCAAACGGAAATTAATCTACTCATAATATAAACGGAAATTAATCTACTCATAATATAAATAAGATAAAAAAATGTTAAAGTTTTAGGGATAAGAGAAAAGAAAAGAAGACAAGCCAATAGTACCTAAACTCTAGCTATAATTTGGTAAAGCAACAATTTTGATTTAAACCAATCCTAGTCCGAAGAGTATTCATACAGCCTAAAGTCCAAGATGGTGCAATATTCAAAGGAGAAAAGACTAAGAAATAAGTTGAGTACAACCACCATTAGCATGCATAGATAAAACCCATAAAGTTTCAAAAGACTTGTATTATAAAGATATGCATGGAGTACAATGGTTCAAATTTACCCACTTTAGTAGATTATAAAAGCAGAGCTCAAAACAATAGCCAACTTGGTTCAGAAAAGTCATCCAATTACAAATAGAAAATACCAAGAAATAAGAAAGTTGCGGAGCCAACTAATAGATAGTTTTCGACCTTTGTAACAAACTAGTAAACCATTATTTATACAATTTTTGGCCTTCACATAGAGTTACAATTTACAATTAATTGTTATTTAAGTAGAGGACGTGCCCCTTGCGATTATTTTTAGTCATACTTTGACCATGCCTCATTAAGTCCCCATTCTCACAATACTTGGGAGCTTTGGAATGACCATACTTCATTAAATTTTCAATTTTATAAATGCTTAAGTTGACATTAATTTCATCTATCCATTGTCCAATAAACTTGTACTTTGTTCGGTCCACATTAAAATCTCACATCCACCATCCTTTCACATTTAAAGTAGCCGTGACAAATACCCTATCAAACAAAAATGAAATGCAAACTTTAAAAGCTACTAAAAAATTATTATATATTATTTTTTTAATTTTATTTATATATATATTCTTTGTTTTTCATGTGTGTTTTTTTACCTCTAAGATTTTTTTTGGTTTCTTTTTACATGCTCTGCACTTTCTATAGATGACTTTCTAGTGTTGTGCTTTTCTTTTCTTTTTTTTTATTCCTCCTAAACATTTTTTTGCATTTTCGGCAATCTTTGGCTGCACTTTAGCTTTTCTGTCAATTTCATTTCTATATTTTTTTAAAAAATTATCCTTTTCGATAACATTTGAATAATATTGTTGAGGCTAAATTCCAATGTTGGACTAAATTTCAATGGTGGAATTTTTCAATGGCTAGGCAATTTACTTATGCTTGTCGGCCTTTAAAGTTCCAATGCTAGGTATTTTTAATATTTGTCAGTGTATGGATGCTTCCGGCTAATTGTTTCCACGAGTGATCACATTTATATTTTATAGGATTGTTGAGTTGCTTTAATACTTCCCTAGGTTTGGTCCTTTTCATTTTTTGTTGTTATATTTCTTTGGGCTTTTATCATTGCATAATTTTGGGATTTTAAAGAAATGATTATGCCATCTTGGAAAAAACTTCGATTTTGAGCTTTTGCTTTTTGTTTTTCTACATTTCCTCAAGCTTTTGCATTATGCATTTCGGGGTTTGTTTTTATATTTTAGGCGTATGGACTTGCTTCAATATTTTTCTAGGTTTGTTTTCACTTACCAAACTTCCAACATTATGCATTTATATGTGGGACTTGGTTTAGTTGACACTTTTTTTTTTTCCCTTGGCTTTTTAGAATTGATATTTAGAACTGACTTCATTCCACTTTGGCATCTTTGCATATTTTTAGAATTTTCATAACACTTTTCTAATGTCATTAATTCAATTCAGGGGTTCACCCATTGGCATCTTAGAAAAATCTTAGTTTTGGTTTTTTTTTTGCTTTTTATTTCATGTGAGTGTATGGACTTTGGCAACTTATGTTTTGATTGTTTTTTGTTTTTATATTTCCGTGTGCTTGGCTTTACTCTTATGCTTACTTCATCTTGAGAAAAAATTTAAATTTGTGCTTCTTTAATTTTATTGGCCGTGAATGATTTCCAATACCCTGGAAATGGTTTCCAATAACCTGAAAATAATTTTCAATGGGGCCAAACATTTCCAATGGCCCAAGAGGTCAATTCTTCTCATAATATAGGTAAATCTATACTTTTCAAAAAGATTTTTTGAGAGGAATCTAATGAAATTGGTTTCACCAAATTTTATTTAGTAAAAGAGATATATGGTTCGAAAGTGAAACCATTTGTATTGTTTGGGAGGAAAATCAAGATTACAATGCCTAATTTTAAGTCTTTCAAGTTGCTAAGGCCATAGGTATGCATGTACTTATTGGAAAGCTTATTTTGAACATCTAGAAGAAAAGGTTATTTATTATTTAAAAAAAAATCATACACAACAAAAGCAATAAGCATCATCTTTAGAATCTGAGTAAGGTGTTTTTGGATGCAGGTTGGAGTAGGGTTATGGACTATAAATTTGTTGACAAAGTTGGGCAGGTTGAGGTTGTTCGTTGGAAGGATCCTATAGATTGGCCGACAGGGGGTACTTTTTAGGAAAGAGAGGAGTTGGCTCGTATTTTGGTTGGTAGGGTCTGCTCTTCTTTATAGGATGATGATGTTTTGGCTTGGGGCTTGGATCCTGGAGGGGTCTATTCGATGGCTTCGGGATACAGGGAGTTGGATTGGCAACATTTTGGGGATGATGAGGTGCCCTGGTGGAAGCAGGTGTGGTCAAAGTTCTCTTGGCCTAAATGTAATTTTTATCTGTGGTTAGCTACTCACAATAGATGCCTTACCTGGGATAATTTGCAAAAGAGAGGTTTTCAGGGACCTTCTTTTTGCTTTTTATGTGCAAACAGTGAAGAGTCTTAGAGCCATCTTCTTTTTCAATGTTCTTTTGCATAGGATATTTGGCATCTTTGGTGGGGGGTGTGGAAGCAGCCTTGTGTCCATGCTTCTTCTCTTTTGGAGTTTTGGAGGAGTTTAGGGAGACCTCCTGCTAAGGCTTTCTTTCTCCAGGTTGCTTGGACTATTGGCCCTTCTTGCATTCTATGGTAGATTTGGTTGGAAAGAAATCGAAGAATTTTTCATGATAAGAAGCTTATTGTTCCTCATATTTGGTAGCGAATCATTGGTATGATCCAAGAAATTATCTCTTCTAAATGTCAGATTAGTCTTCCTTTGGTGCAGTCGAATATTTTGATGATGCAGAGTTTGGGATTTGTGGAGAATGGTCCTCGTCCTTCTATTTCGTCTGGAAAAAGAGATGTTAGACAAAAAATGCAGAGAGATGGTAGATGGCATCCTCCTCCTCCAAGGGTGTTCAAGATCAATACGGATGGGTCTTCTCGGGGTAATCCTGGGCATGCTGGTATCGGAGGAGTTGGGAGAGATAGTGTTGGGAATGCTTGTTTCATTTTTCCATGCTATAAGGGGATACACTCTAATAATTATATGGAGGCTCTTGCTATCTGTTGTGCTTTGGAACAAGGGTTGGCTATGGGTTGGCTATGGGTTGGCAGAGGATAATCTATGAGTCTGATTCACAGATTATTATCAATTTGTTAAAAACTCACCATCTGGGTAATGTTCACTGGAGATTGACTTTGGTTGTTCGAAAGATTCTTCAAATCTGTTGTAATTTGGAGTTTATCTCTTTTGTTCACATTCCTAGGGAATGGAATAGGGTTGCGGATTATTTGGCCAAATGGGCTTCTCAGTTTTAGGGGAATTGGTATGTTAAGGGTTGGGATCACCTCCCTTTCGACTGTTCTCAACATCTTCATAATTTACTTGCTGAGGATGTCTGGTTGAGGTTTTTGTTAGCAGTTTTTTGGTGGTCGTTTGTTCTCTGCTGTAAGGTTTCTTTGATCTAATAAATTTTTACCCCTATTTAAAAAAAAATAAGCATCACAACAAAAATTGGGCACCTATAATTGAACGCTTTCAGCTGAAACAACTAGATTTTTTTTAGATAATTGATTATATTACACAATCTTAAACAAACAAACAAAAAATCATCAAAATTTTAAAAAGTGGATCCTCAATCCATACAAACAAGGACTACTTGTGCAAGCATAACAAAAGTTACCAACAAAAATGGATGTGGAAATTAAATAAAATTAACATTATACTTGATGTTCATAAAATATTGTTAGAAGCATATTCTTGGAAACGTGAGTATATCTATAGAAAAGAAAATTAGGTAGTAGACAATTGAGCCCATCATAGTTCTAATTATTATCTTTATAATTGGATGAAAGAGATTATATCCCTTAAAGAAAATGATTACAAGTATATATATATAAAATTTCCAAAGTTTAATATTTTGATAAAATAATCTCATAAAATTTATTAATATTTTGATAAAAATAATCTCCAAATTTTATATATAACTTATTTAAAAACAATAATATATATAATTAACTTATTTTTACAATTTATCATTTTTATCCATTAACAATATTTAAATTTATTTCTTTTAATTTTATAAATTTTAATTTAATTTAATTTTCAAACATTTGAAAATATGATATCGCAGGTTAAAGGAGATGAAATAAATGACTACTATTAACATTAAAAATTATATGAATTTTTTAATTTATGCAATAAAAAGAAACGTAGATACTCGTATTGATAGTCTTTGATGATTTGTTTGATTTTAAAAACTGTCCTCTTGTACTTCTATTAAATTGGCCTAACTATTGCAATGACCGATATAATACATAAAGTGTTAAAGGTTAAAGAATTTAGAAGAGTGAATAGAAGTTTAAAATTTGAATTATTAGGGTTGTATATTATATTTTGGTAATTTAAATATGATTGAATAAATATATATTGGTAAACAATATTATAGATGAGAATTGTTATGATTCATGATTTCGTAGATATATATATATAGGAAAGTTGGTTATAGGTACATCGTTTTTTAGTAACTGATAAGCGTAGGACTCAAATCACAGGAGCTGCTTCCAACAAGTTTATTTGTCTCATCCAACGTGAGAGGGAGACAACTGTCTTTGCTAAATGGCACTCTAGGGTTTGAATCCAAGTCTCTTCTTGGTAAGTGTCTGACTAAACAAGCATTTATCAATTCACCTAACCCTTGGGGAAAATACTTTATCTTTTACTTTTACCTTTACAATTAAAACTAAAACTTTTTTTTTAAATATGTTACACTTAATTAAAAAAATGAAGTTCCCTCAATCCTCGGAAGGAGGTTCGAGGAGGTCTGGGGTTCAAGCCTAGGGGTCTAAGCTGGATACAAACCTCCCTCCCCAAGGCTAGCCTGAGAGATATACCCGGATGGGACAAGCCCCGTAGAATGGAAATTCCTAGCCCACAAGGACACGAGGAACGATTTTTCTTAACATAAAGTTTAAGTCCCATAAGGAACAGCACATCGGAAGGTCCAAGGTTCAAATCGTGGCGTGGGCGAGTATGTGTGGTAGTTGTGTGTTAAATTTCCTATTGATAAGTATAGCTCGACTTTACGAGGGGTCATGGTTGAGAGGAGACTGTTAAGCCATTTGCTTTAGACATAGGAATTTCTCACATTAACTAAATAAAAAAAATCATGTACTTTGGTCATAGGAATTTTTCACACTAAACAAATCAAAAAAATCAATACTTATACATTATATTAAAAAAAATTAATATAATATTTTACAACATCTTTTAACTAAAATTAAAATTTAGTTGAACTAAAGTTAAAACAAAATAAAACTTAAATTATTTTAATAAAATCTTAAACAATACCTTTTCTAATTATAAGATATCAAAACCAAACAAAAATCCATTTAACATTCATAAAAATCAATTAAGTCATTCATTTACGTAGATCCTAGCAAGCTTATAAAAAGAACTTAAATGGATAATAATGGAAACATTAAAAAATCATCTACCTTAATATTAAAATTAAAAATTTATACTTATATTTTAAAGTAATTTTATATTATAATATTTTCCTCTTAAAATTTAAAATTTTAATTAATTAAATTAATATAATTTAATATTTATCTAAACTATAAATAATATTCAATACTTAAAACCATAAAAAGATACTCTTCTAACTACTACTCATTACTCTTTTTAAAATAATCTTTACCAACCAACTCTAATTTTTTTAAAATTTATTATTATTTTTTAATTCACCTTTCAAATCATTATATCTAAAACTTTTAAAAAAATTTATATGTTTATTTATTTTAAACAAATAAATAAAACTAAATCCTCAAACTCCAAAACAAAAATTTAATTTCAACTATCTATCATATAACATTAAAATAAATTTAAAATCACATTAAATCAAAACCACCTTAGTACTATAATCCTTTAAACTTACAACATCCTAATCCTTTAAACTTTCAACGTCCTTTATTAACGCCACGTTTCTCAATACTTCCTACCTACATTATTCCAAACCTTTTGTATTTAATTATTATTTTGTATCCTATAAAAACCCTGAAGATCACTATTCATGCGCATGCGGTGGATGTCATCGTCTATCAATTAAATTTTTAGAGGGTTAGGTAATTGACCTAAGCATAATGGTTAATATATATTTTGATATATATTATTTTAAGGTAGTTTTTTTTTATATTTGGTATAATGGTAGTTGTGTGGTTATTATTATTCATGTGGTTGTGAGGTCAATTTTTTTTATATTTGTAGTTATTGTTATATAGATTATAAAGATGGAATTTAAAAGGTTTGGTAAGTCCATTCCTACTATGTTTGGTCGATGTTAAATATAAATATAAATATATATATATATATATATATATATATATATATATATATTTTTAAGGGTGGAATTTAAAAGGTTTGGTAACTATATATATATATATATATATATATTTTTAAGGGTGGAATTTAAAAGGTTTGGTAACTGACCGACGATATTAATGAAGTTCTTTCTAGCTATATGTCTCACCTTTAAATTAATATATTATATAAAATAGTTGTTTTATCGGAAAAGCCCATACGTAGACTAATTTTCAATGAAAAAAAAATATATAAGGTGGCGAGGAAAAGACAAAAGACAAATGTGATGATTTTGGAGCATAATACATGGCAATATAATATAGTCTGTACTATGTTTTGGATAATAGAAATCAATTAATCAAATATTAATCATATTTTACCTATTAATGTAGCAAGTCAAGCCTAGCCTCGCCTATTATATACCTGTAGCATTACACTTTCTTTCTGAGTCTAATTAAATTAATATCATTTTGTTTTATTTTATATATATATACTAGAATCCTTATTAATCTATTTTCTTATAGGTTATTATATATTATATAATATTTTAAACTAAAATTTAAATTTATATTAGTTTTTTTGTATAATTAATATGAGAATCAATAGGGAATACTTATATAATATATTTATTTTGTTATTTTTTATTATTATTATTTATATTTATATATCAAATGGTATAAGTTCAGCAGAATAGATTCTTTATGTATAAAAAAGATTCATATTTAAATCTTATCAAAAGACATATGGGTAATATCCAAGCTATGATAATAGCATTGAGTGATGTAATATGGATAGTACAATTTCAATTTTCATATAATCAATTAGAAAAAATATATTTTTATATTTTATTTTATTTGGTTATTGTGAAAAACGTAGAGGGCTGAGCAGTCTTCTCTCAACCATGACCCCTCGTAAAGCCGAGAGCTATACTTATCAATAGAGAATTTAACACAAAGCCACCACACCCACCCCCTCACACACTCGCCCGTCTCCTCCCAACCAACCTCGTGAGAACTATACTTATAAATAGAGAATTTAACACAAAGCCACCACACCCACCCCCTCACACTTACCCATGCCATACCGCGGTTAAAATTTTAATATAGATAAAAATATAATACATAAAATTTTATTTACTTATTTTTTTTTTTTAAAGGTTATATGTTATTGAAACCATATTCCAGTGATGTAATGGTAATTTCATGTAACTGATTAAAAATATATTTATATTTATGTAAATAAAAATATAGTGCGTATTTATTTTGAAAGGTTATAAACTTATATGTTATTGAAACCATATTATATTGTACTCACATAATAGTATTACAACAATTTGATAATTATAGTGCTTCAAGATTAGAACTTAGTTTTCTTCATGAAAGTTAAAAATTTAAATGATTAATTTTATGTCATTCCTTCACTTTTTATTTTTATTATTTTTACATTTATTAAATATATATTTTTTAAATATTTTTTATAAATAATTTTTTTTTTTGATTTGGTTATTGTGAGAAACCCAATATTTTTTATAAATAACTTTTTTTTTTTTTTGGTTATTGTGAGAAACCCCTGTGACCGACGTGCAGGGCTGAGCAGTCTTCTCCCAACCATGACCCCTCCTAAAGTTGAGAGCTACACTTATCAATAAGGAATTTAACACAAAGTCACCACACACCCACCCCCCTCACACACTCGTCCACGTCGCCCCCTCACACACTCGTCCATGTCGTGGTTTGAACCTTGAACCTCTCAAAGAAGAGCCAAAGCCCGAACCATTGCGTTGCGGTTTAATCAACAATTTTTTTTTAATAATACTTATACATATCCACCATGGGGATTGAACCCAGGTCACATCATCGATAATGCAAGTGGTGTTCGGTAGACCACACTCAAGTGGAACAATAACATTGCATCATATGATATAAACAATAAAATGGCATGAGATCAAATGATTAAAAGGTTTCAAAGTGGAAAATCTAATACAAATATTTGCACATGGCATGTATTATTGTCAAATGTAAGTACAAGAGTACTTAATAAAGAAAACAAAAACAATTTTAATCCTATTAATTAACCAAAAATAATTGTAATCAAATTAGTAAATAATATAATATTAATCCCTATTGTAGGATGTGTTTTTTTTGGTCCGAGGTCGGTGTTAGATTTTGATGAATCGAATAATTTTTTTTTTACGTTTTGATTCATATTTTTTGGTGAGGGAGGGAGAAAACTTAAATTTGAATTTGATCCAAATTTAGGTAGGAACCTGACAGTGCTTTGGTTTGTTCGTGTCTGTTAAGATTCGTCCTCGAGAAGTTGTGGGGTATGGTTGTGACCTCTCTACAACACTAGGTAGAAGGTTGTTTGGTGGGACTTTCTAGCAAGTTTTTTATTGGTTTGGGGTTTGACCCTGTGTGTCTGGAAGGAGTTATTATTGTTGGTTATTGGGTACCTGTTGGTGGAGGTCAGAGTTTCCAGAATCAAGATTCATGTTATGGGTAGGAAGACCTAATTTTTATCTATGAGCCATCAGAGCTTGGTTTATTTTGTCTGAAGTTTGATTTCATTTTCCCTTGGGTGGGTCAGATCTTCTTGTCTTTTGTCTTGATTTCTCTTTGGATATTTTTACTGCTAGATCTTAGGTTCAAGGATTTCTCCCAATAAACCTATCTATCTCGTTCTTTTTGACCCAACGTGAGATGGGGACCACCGGTCGCTTGGGGTTCATACCGTCATCATCGGTCTGGCATGCACTCAAAGGATTCGGAGTAGACTACCTCCTTTGTAAATGGTTGGCTTCCCCCAAGGTTTGAACCTAGGTCTCTTCTTGGTAAGTACCCGACCACACCTGTAATTACCAATCCACCTAGCCCTTAGGGGTTGAATAATAATTTTTATACTATTTATATTTGTTTTGACTCATTTTTCTTTTAGATGTGTGAGTTTTAAAGTAACTTAAAAATTTTATTTTAATTTTTTATCCATATTATAGAATTAAACCTTTTATAATTCCATATGATAGCTTAAAGCACCTAAAAGCTTAGCTAAGTTAATGCAACGAAAGGAAAGATCTATTAAAACCAACCTTAACATTAATCATCCAAAAGAATAAGAAACTTAAACAAACCCTAAACTTGCTTATGCATCCAACAACTACCATCTAATGTGACTTTAGATTAAGACGATCTAAAGGAACGTCATGCACACAGTAACTCGGATGCAAGCAACACACAACAAAAGCATCAAACAAAAACACACACAATGGCCAAACCATCTAATCTATCCTTAGATTAATACGATCTAAAGGGGCATCATGCACACTGTAACTTAGGTGTGAGCATCACACAACAAAGGCATCAAGCAAAAATACACACAACAACTAAACTATCTAATCTATCCTTAGATTAAGATGATCTAAAGGTGTGCCATGCACACTTTAACTCAGGTACGAGCAACACACAACAAAGGCATCAAGAAAAAATGCACACAACAACTAGACCATCTAATATATCCTTAGATTAAGATAATCTAAAGGAGCGACATGCACACTATAACTCAAACATGAGCAACACACTAAGATTTTACATCAACTTCATTTACGTAGCATATATTGTATTGAATATATGATTCTAATGTAACACAAACTATTTAATCATAGAAAACTAGTTTTAATCAAATTTTTTAATTCTCTTCCAACATCTTGTCAATGTTGCAAATTATATGTATTATCTATGTTCATATCAAGCATGTTAACATTGTGAGTAGTATTGTGTTGCTACAAACAAATGACCCTTTATTTCTTTTCTATCTCTATTGACACATGTAAAGAGCTAAAATTGAGGTGTTTATCTTGATGTTGATTTATTTGCATAGCATAGTAAGCTTCTTTTTATTATAAATAATCTAATCATTGCTATTATTACATCTACTATACATCATGTTGCATGTCCATCAAAGAATTAGGTATTATATGTTGGATCGTGCTTATGTTAACCTCACTCATTTTAAATGGTTGTGTTTATTCTATGCTTGTGATAGTTATTTTGCTCATTTAAATATAACAGTAAGATGAAAATATTCAAAGAATTGCATTGATGAAAGTTATAATAACAATGTTGATGATTATGCCTTTGTGCTTTGGCATGAGACTATATAAACAAGATCAATACAATTAGGACTATCTCCATCTGTGCATCTTCCTGCTTTATCCACAATATCATAATATTCTCTAGTGACTATCATCCCTTCAAATCCAACCACTCAAACAATGATTGTTGGAACGATAGGTATTTGAATGTCATGCTACACACTAGATCAACACATCTTTCTAGATTGCAAGCATTCTCATGTTTTCTCCTACAAAAGTTCAATTCTACATGCATCATTCTATGCAATCTACAATAATAAATTCTAATAGCACAAGGTATTCATCATACACAAGATAAATTTGAGGTGAATATTAAAGGTATTGTCAATGTACCTATTGGTTGTACATTACAATGTTTTGCCACTAGATATTTCTACATAGAACTCTATCTCTTACGTAGGCCTCTAATACCTACTGATCTCTTTTCTCTCTTACTTTTTCTTTATTCTCCTCCTCTTCTTTCTCCTATTGATTTCTTTATTTCTTTCTCCTATCGATTTGTCTTTTTTATTTTCCTATCAATTCCTCTTCTTCTTTTATTCCTCTTTTTTTCTCTCTTCCTCTTCCTCTTCCTTATATACACCAGTGGAAGTTACAAACAAGTGGTAACTACTTTGTGTATAACCTTCTTCATGTGTATATGTTCCTATATCATACTCATTAAGTAAGAGAAATACCTCATGATCTCCAACTAATGAACATGAATTGCTCTTCCAAGTTATTGCCATTTGAGCTTGGCTTTCTTCACAAGACCACCTCTTATGTTCTATTCTTGTCTTCCTTTGAGAACAAAATTTTATCTTGTATAATGCACTTAACCTTTTTTTACACTATATCTTATTCCTTCACATCCATCCAACAACAATAAACATGTATTTTGTTGACTACTTTCTCTTGGTGCCAACACTTTCTTTTGGAGTGATTATATCCTCCATAAATATCACAAGGATGTAGGTTCCAACACCTAGTTGTCACATGTCCAAATATTCCACACTAACCGCACCAACCCATCCTAGGACCTTCATCTCCTGTACTAATTTCTCTTCTCACAAATTTAGTCTCATTGCTTCTTGCTTGACCTATATATCCAAGGCCTTCATTCTTTGGCCTTATATCTAGCATTATGGATATTTTCATACCTTACCCATATCTTCCCAATCCCCTACCATTATAACCCATTATTTTCATTAACTTAGAGTCAATACTTGTGTTGTGCCTTTAAAAGCACTCAATATCTTCATCACCACTATGTTCTTCAATAATATGACCTTTGTTGTATCCATCAATGACATGATGAGGTTCACCGTTCTCTATTATCTCTTTATCATTCCTTTTCTCTTCCTCTTTTTCTATAGTGTCACTTAGGGGTGATTTTAAAATAGAAGCGAGAATCATTGCATTGTCACTTTCATTGTCCCTACTTCCATTAACCTGGGCCAACTACCTCTTTTCCATTCTTATTATCTTAGTTGTTTCTACCTTTAACTCCAATTGTTTCATAACTTCTCTTAACATTGTCATTTGTTCCTTCAAGATTTATTTTTCTATATTCACACACATTGTAGGACTATTGTCCACTTCTTCATTTGTCCTTTAATGGACTTAATGTGTACCTCTTGCAATCTTTCTCAATAGTGTAGGTGTTCACCCTACCATCATGCACTACCTTTATATCAAACTGCCATGGTCTTCCCAACAAAACATGACAATCATCGATAGGCATAACATCACATAGTATCTCATACTTGTAAGAACCAATTTGAAAGTTTACCATACATTGTTCACTTACCATTCTAAGTTGTCTATCACTTTCATTATTTAATAAAAAATGGTATTTGATGTCCCTTTTGCAACCATGATACCTTGTACGAATTTGAGCATTTAATCCTCTTCAATTCAAAATTTTCTACGATATTCATGGACACTAGATTATTTGTACTCTCGTTATCCACAATGACTTTGCAACACTTTCCTTTCTACTTGCATATGGTTTTAAAAAGACATTCTTTGCATTGGTTCATGCTCCTCTTTGTATGGTATTAACAACACTTTCTTGATCATGGAGGATTTTCCTTGTTTTGGTTACTCCATGCGCTTGGGTGAGGCAACACTTTCTTCACTTACCTGTGCAGTGTGGTTCTTGATTTATTTTACTTTACTACTATCATGTTGTACTATTAGATATTCAAATACCCGATGACTAGCTCCACATCTAAAATAATTTTTGTGGAATCCTCCACCCCTTCACCACTTCTTCCTCTTGATAAATCTTTGCTTTATCTAGTATTATGGTTGAAATTACCTTGAGAAGTAGTAACCTTTTCTTCCTACCTTTGCTACCCTTTTCCACTATCAACTTGTCCTCTTACTTTAGAGAATTGTTCTCTTCTTTTGAAATTGTTTTGTTGCTTGCAGGCCAACTTCTCTTCTGTGTTGAATGCATATCAACATGATCACTCTAATTTGAACCATATCAATTTCATCTTATACAAACAACCTTAGTCTATTTATATATCTCACAAATTTCTCCTCATCATCTTCAATATGACATGTTCTTATGGTCAATATATAGAACTCCTCCATCTATTCCTCCACTCCCAACTCCTTTTGCTTGAGGTATTGAAGTATTTTAAACAACCCAATCTGATAATCAATAAGCAAAAATTTAGACTTTAGTTTAGATACAAGCTTATCCTAATTTTGGATCTTATCCTTCCCCTTTCATTACCTCTTTGTTTGGACATGATCCCACCAAATCAAAGCATGTTCCTTCAATCTTACACATGCAAATTTGACCCATTTTAGATCCTCCATAGATTCATAATCAAAGAATATTTCCATGTTGGTTATCCAATCTATTAATTCTTTAGGGTTTAAAATTCCATTAAAATTGGGAGTATCCATTTTGGGTTTACTTCCCATATTAGATATTTACCCGAATCAACCATTGTTCTAGTTCTTCTCCTTGCTCATCATCTCTAGCTTTTGGGTGACCAATCTCCTCTTCACTATCACTAACTCCCTCAAGATAAACACCTATCCTTTGTATAGTCTTAATTGCATCTAATCTAGTCGTAATTCCTTTTAGCATTTCAACTATATCTCTTAGTTGGGGTCCAATATCAAGTGGTCTTCCTCTTCCTAATTGTGTCATTTCTTCTCCAAAATGTATTATAAACCTCTTCAATGAAATTCTACTCTCCTCTTCCTCATTGTGTCATTTCTTCTCCAACACGTATTATAAAGCTCTTCAATAAAATTCTACTCTTATACCAAATGATGCAGTTAGAAGGAGGGAATTCAATAAAGAATTACCTCCTTCAATATGTTTAACACTTGACTTGCATGACATTGTATTCTTCGTAGGAACAACACTTTTACTTGAATGATGCCTTACTCCCTCTTAAATAGTGTTTCCACCGATAGAATCCCATTCACTTGAATGACACTCTTATTTTTACTTGATAGGAGCATCATGTTCATTTGAATTGCATAACTCATTAACTCAATCATGTATAGAGGTTCATAAAAATCAATTAAGTTATTCATCTACGTAGATTCTAACAATCTTATAAAAGTAACCCAAATGTATTATACATTAATTATGGAAACATTAAAAGATCATCCATCTCAATATTAAAATTATCTTTTAATTTTATTAATATTATTATAAAATTTAATAATTATACATATGTTGGAGTAATTTTGGATCATAAATTCTCTTTAAAAATTTAAAAATTTAATTAATTGAACTAATATAATTTAATGTTAATCTAAACCATAAATAATACTCAACACTTAAAACCATGAAAGATACTCCCTAACTTGTTAGAGTAAATCACTATATAAAATATATTTATATAGAAAAGCAATTATAGTGTTTCAAACTTTAACGACAGAATTAAGACAAACACACACAGAAGAAGAGACAACGATTTTAATGTGGTTCACCCAATGTGGGTTACATCCACCAAGAATTTTCAGTCCTTCCTTTCTCAATCCAAGCAATAGAGGGTTACAACCTACAACAAACATCTGCTATAATTTCCTCTCTATATTTCCAAGGAATCAACACAGTAATTTTCTTATTGTCATAGTCATCTCTGTTTTTCCTCACAACTATATATAAGAAAAAACAGAAAAAACAAACTGCTTTTCTTAATACATTCCAAGATTAACATTGAGTTCCCAACATCTAATTTTGGGATAAAAACAAAAAAAACTTTCCCTGGCTGTCCTGTTGTAAATTCGGAAACTTCCTCTGGTAGACTAACAGACTGTAAATCTGGAAACTTTCCCTGCCCGTCCTGCAGTAAATCCAGAAACTTTCTCTGTTTAGCCTCCTCATAATTAGGCTCCATTCATAACAATCTCCCACTTGGAGACTAATTCCATTGCACCATACTTGCAACCAAGGACTGAAAAATTCTCATCATGGCCTCTTATTCCTTAAGGCCAACTGAAGTTGAGCAAAAGCTCAACTTTTCTCTTGACACCACTTTTGTAAGCATGTCAGCAGGATTTTGTGATGTGTGAACCTTCCCTAATTTCAAAGATCCATCTTCCACTACTGATCTAATGAAATGATACCTGAGTTTGATGTGTTTAGTTTTTGAATGGAATGCCGAATTCTTCGCAAGGTGTATAGCACTCGGCTATCACTCCACAACCTATTATCCTCTTGCTTCTTCCCCAGTTCTTCCATTAGTCTTTGCAACCAAACCATCTCTTTGCTTGCTTCTGTGGCAGCAACATATTCAGCTTCAGTGGTTGAAAGGGCAACTACGTGTTGGAGTTTAGAAATCCAACTAACCGCTCCTCCTCCTATAGTAAATATGTAGCCAGTAGTGCTCCTGGGTATCCATTTTACCGCTTGCCAATGTCCTTTTCCCGGATTACTCATAAATCTACTCACTACTTCCACTACATGGGCAATATCTGGTCTTGTACAAACCATTGCATACATCAAGCTTCCAACCGCTGATGCATAGGGAACCTTAGCCATATGCTCTTGTTCCTTTTGTGTCTTGGGACACAAATCTTTGGTGAGTTTGAAATGCTTTGCCAATGGAGTAGCAACAGACTTTGCATTGTTCATGTTGAATCTCTTAAGCACTTTTTCAATGTATTTTGCTTGTGATAATTTTAGAGTGTGACTCTCCTTGTCTCTTGTTATTCTCATACCAAGGATTTCTTTGGCTTCTCCCAAATCCTTCATGGCAAAGGATTTAGCCAACTTCTTCTTGAGCATGTTTATATCTTGCATATTTGTTCCTGCAACTAACATGTCATCCACATACAATAAGAAAATAACATAGTTACCATTTCCAGTTTGCTTAAAATATACACAGAGATCACTTTGACATCTTTCAAACCTTTGATTAGCCATGAACTTATCAAATTTTAAATACCACTGTCTAGGAGCTTGTTTTAACCCATACAAGCTCTTTTTCGGTTTACATACCCAATCCTCTTTACCTTTCACCCGAAAGCCTTCACGGTTGGTGCATATAAATTTCCTCCTCCAAATCACCATGAATAAATGTTGTCTTCACATCCAATTGCTCCAGAAACAAATTTTCTATAGCTACAAGACTCAAAATAGCTCTAATAAAGGTCATTTTTACAACTGGAGAAAAAATCTCATCAAAATCAATACCTTTTTTTCTGAGCGAATCCCTTGACCACTAGTCTTGCTTTGTATCTCTTATGCCCTTCATTCTCCTCTTTAATCCTATACACCCATTTATTGGTCAAAGCTCTTTTACCTTTGGGTAGCTCAACCAAATCCCAAGTTTGGTTGTGAAATAAAGAGTCCATTTCTTCATTCTGTAGATTAAAAATACATGCCAAACAAAAATAAATAAAATCACAATGACAGAGTACAGAATAGTTGCACAAAACAAACGATTTTTATTAATCGATGGAGTTTAAAAACTCCTTTTTGAATACAATCGGGCCTCGTAACCCTTTATTTGTGATACACAATTACAAGTTATGCTAGGGTTCTCCGAAACCCTAGCTGGCACAAATGGTGGCGCTTCCGAAGAATGTATCTTCAATCCCAACAGAGTGAGTGGGCTTTGTTGTATCCCTTGCTTGGACCACTCCGACTTAATCACCGCCATCAATAAACCGGATCTCGTCGTCAAAAACCTGCACACATTAACACTATCAAGGAGTTAGAAATTAATAAGAGGGCTCCACTGTGTGAGCCCTCGGAAACAATCTAAAACCCTAGAAAAATGAAATGCAAGAATTCAATAACAGATCAAATAGAAGAAAAGAAGTTACTTGCTTTAAACTAATTTATACCTGTTCTCTGTTAACGCAGCTAGACCAAGCGACACCTGGAAGTAATGTGGCTGTCAAATCGGCTACGGAAGGCGCCCTGGTGCACTCGCTGAACGCCCGCGTGCTTCTGGATTAAGGTTTCAGACGCCGGTCTGAGTCTGTGGCTATGGGTAAACGCCCGCGGGCACTTGGTAAACGCCCGTGGGCACTTGGTAAACGCCCGTGGGCACTTGGTAAAGGGGTAAACGCCCGCGGGCACTTGCGACAAGAATGGGGGATTCTGCAGAATGTTGCAGAAGAGATGGCGGCGAAAGTGGCGACAGAAGTGGCGATGGAAGCGACGATGGATGCGGCGAAAGGGTAGCAGAAGAGAGATAGAGGAGATAGCAGTAGAAGAATTAGAATCAGAGATAGCGCATAGGAGATAGAAGTAGCAAAAGACATAGGGTTTGAGCCATCAAGGTGACTCAATTTATAATCTACTCTTAGGGCACACTTTAGGGTTTTAACGACACTTTGAACGTGTGGCTAAGATTAAAGTGGATCCAAGGGTAGAGAATAAATCTAGGTTGTGAAATGGATTAAGATGGATGGACGGATGAGATTAAATGAAGGATGGACGGCTCGGATTAAATCACTTAAACTATTATTTAAATATATATATTAAAATATTAAAATTATATATATAAATATTAATTTAAATAAATTTGGGTATGAAAATTGGCGGGAAAGGTGAAATTGGGCCAAATAATGGCGGGAAAGTGTGGATTTGGGCCAAATAATGGCGGGAAGGTGGATGACCGACACGTGGCCGACAGGAAGGTATAGATGACTTGCAAGTGGCCGGATTTTGGTGTCTACAGATGCCCCTTTTGAGCCGCTTTGTGTGAAGACACAATGCAAGCACAAAAACTTAGGACACCCGAAAAGTCGGATCGACGCAACTCTCTCTCAAGACTAAAGCACAACTTTGAAGACCAAAGAATAAAAGAATATTTAAAATTTATCAACTTACCCCCTCAATTGGCGAGCGAGAATGGTTCTCACGAGCCAATTGGAAGAAATTCGGAAGAAAATGAACCGTTTTTGCCCCAACGGTGAAAAAGGGGTTGGTGTATGAACCATCTGTTTATGTCCCAACAGAAAAGGGGTTGGTGTACAAACCAAAAAATAATATGATTGAAGACGATATGAGTGATGTGAAAGATGAACCGTTTTCTCGCCCCAATGGTTAGAAAGGGATTTTTGCCAAATTTTAAATTCCATGATCATGTAAGATGAATTCTACTATTAGGAAAGTTAAAAATTGATAACGGATGCCCCAACTCCCGTGGGTGAATCCATACCGTTGATGAAATTGCCTTGTTGGCGCCATTGATATGCAGAGATGCAATATGAAAGAGTCCGTAACTTCGGAGATGCTCCTAGTGACTCGTATGGATAATTCCTCGGGTCGGAACCAATCAACCTAGGTAGCCTTAATCTCTAGCAAGACTCAAAATAATGATGATATTGAAGATTGTCCACGTTTAAGGCCCCATGAACTAGGCCATCAATGACAACTGTTGAGCAAATTAATCTTGGTATGAGGTCACTTGAAAAGTAGGATACCCAAAATTGATTTCCAATTTTCAAACAGTGAAATAATTGATGATGATAAATGGTAAGTGTCCTTATGGTGGTTTAATCCTCTTACCGAATTGCATGGATGCAAATCGCCGCAATCGCCAAGGTGATAGAATATACCACTAGATACGAGGTTTACTTTAATTTAATTTGGCAAAAATATGCATGATGAAAGAAGAATGAATGAAATTGACGATAGAAGAATTGATGAATGTTGTTAATTTTGTGAAGGTTTTGAATTTTTTTAACCCAATTTGTAAATCAATGATGAATGATGTGCTTTTTGAGCAAAATGACAAAATTTGTTTCCAAAACTCGTTGTAACCTTCACAAAATGTTTTATTATGATAAGAAGAATGGATGGATGCAATTTGATGAAATTTGGAGGAGGTAAGCTTCAATTTTGTAAGTTTTGTTCTTTTATTCAATACTGACACCAAACGCCGGTATGCATTTGGAGGTGGCATAAATGCCCGCCGGTGTTTGAATGCATCATGAAATGCCCCACTGCGTCTGAATGCGCCATGAAATGCCCCACTGCGTTTCAGGGCGCCAAAACCAGCTATTTAAACAGTTTCAGCGAGAATTTCGCTCATTTGTGCGTTCGAGCTTGAGAGAAGTGCGTCTGAGGGAGTGGAATGAAGTGAAGTGAAGTGAAAGGTTGTGTGGGAGAGTGAAGCACGCGGGAGCTATGGCGGAGATGGGAGCGGACGCGCCAGGTGCAGCCATCCGAGGTATTTGTTTATTTAAGCAAGTACTTTTATTTGTTTTTTTTTTTTTTTTTTTGGAAAAAAAATTTGTAACCAATTTTTGTTTTGTTGTTTTGCAGCTTAGGGTGTTAGAGGCACGACACCGATTCTCCCCTATCATTCCGGGGATGAGGAGGTCATTGTCCCAGGAATACTGGGAGATATTGGAGGCGATAGGGCTAGCGGAGGCAGCCCGGTTGGAGGTAGTTCGGGCAGATGAGGGGTACCTCTCGGCTTTGGCCGAGAGGTGGGATCCAGATCGGGGGACGTTCCGGCTCCCGACCGGAGAGATGACGGTGACGCTTGAGGATGTATACCGCATCCTCAAGGTGCCCGTGGAGGGGGCGCGGGTGGAGGTTGGACGAGATAGGGCCACGGAGATGGCCAAGTTGTTTGGGGATGACTGGAGGGAGATCCGGACGGAGAGCGGGGGATTCCTTACTTGGCCATGTATACGGCCAAGGAGTTGGTAGCGGTGGAGGCTCGGATGATGTTCGTATTGGCCAACATTGTGGCCCCGAACAAGCACCGGGTGCAGGTTTCCATGGAACTCGATGGGTGTAGTGAGCGAGATGCTCACTAATAGGGTAGTGTATGCCTGGGCGCCCGCTTTATTGGCGTAGGTGTACCGGGAGTTGTATGAGGTTCGGAGACGGGGCCGAAAGGGCCTAGGCTACAGTTTGGTTCTCCAGTGCTGGGGCTGGGAGCACTTCAGAGTGGCCCGACCGGAGGGGTTGCCATGTGCTTACTGGGACATGAGCCAGGCTTATGGTAGGAGATGGCCAATGGCGGAGGAGAGACAACCGAGCCGCCCCGTGAGATCGGGGCAATGGTATAGGAGTTTATGGGCAGACTTGATAGATGCCCAAGTCATTTGGAGGCCCTGGCGGGAGGCGAGGTGGATCGGTGATGGAGAGCATCTGAGACGGGTGCGACAGGCTAGATGGGTAGTGGGTCGGGGCCACAGCGAGGCGGAGTACATATAGATGTCTCGAGTGCTCCGCCAGGTCGGATTGAGACAGGATGTCCCCGGTGAGCCAGTGCGCTACCGGAGGCACAGATCAGAGGGGGATTTGCCATGTGCCGAGCCGTGGAGGGAGGCGACAGAGGACGATGAGGACATGGAGATCCTCGACGTGGACGACGTCGGGGTAACAACTGAGTATGCAGCATGGATGGCCGCAGAGCCGAGGTGGGAGCCACCATTGGTGGCTGTTGGAGCTGGAGAGGACGAGGGAACCGCAGAGGTTCCCAAGCGCAGGGAGGGTCCCCGCCTTCGATCTGACAGTCGAAGGCGAAAGGGGAAGATGGCACGGTAGGCACCGAGGAGCGGAGATGACGAGGAGGATGATGGCGAGGGCCTAGGAGAGGCCACAGGAGAGACTAGGGAGGTACCCCCTAGCGGGCACGAGGATGATCTGGCGTAGCTGCAGCAGCAGATAGCAGAGCGCGATGCTATGCTAGCTGTCCGGGATGAGAGGATAGCTCGGCTGGAGCAACAAAGTTGCAGAGCGGGATGCCCTGATAGCTGTTCAAGAGGAGAGGATGGCCCAGATGCAAGCGGACTTGGATGGAGCGACTAGGGTGCCCTAGGATGACAGGGTCACGAGACTCCAGGGTAATGTTAGCGGAGCGAGAGAGACGACACGGGATAGACATATCTATACTTAGGTCTAGGACTCGTTACATTGAGGCTCTGGAGGACACATTGTTTAGGCATCACATTGTGTTTCCTGATCCTCCATCCTCCTCTCTCTCTAGGCGTAGTGAGTCTAGGCACACCACTAGGTCTAGGGCTCCTACTAGGTCACAGGGATCCTCTTTTGATGGTTAGCTTAGTGCTTAGATGCACTCTTTATGAGCCTTGGTGCTCTATTGTATATTGTAGCCTTTTGGCATTCATTGTACAGCTTTGACCTTTATATATATATATACATGGCTTTTATTTTTTAGTGTTTTACTTTCTTTTGTGTGAATGCCTATGTTTTTGTGATGCATGTTTTTATATGTTTTATATGCATATGTGATGGAATGGAATGCAAAGTTATAGATGATTAATGCGAGACTAAGTAAATGAAATATGCACTAAGAAGCACTCATACTTTTAGATAGTTAGATTTAGCCAACTGTTATCATAATTGTTTAATCAGGGGCACCGAACTTGGTAGCTTGTGAATGAATGACGTATGGAATGACATGAATATGGAAGAAGATATGGAGGTTGATATGGAAGAAAATATGGAGGAAGACTGTTTTACAAAGACTCAAACATGCTAGTGGTATCAAACAAACTTACTAATACCGCCTAATTCAACTAGGACCAAATGTGTGTGCATGTGAGTTCATTAACCAAATCGAAAGCATGGTAGTGACTCTAGGCAATCCAAAACCTGTGTGTGTGCAAGTGTGTTCATTAACCTCATCTTGCACAAATTAGGTAACCCTGTTATGGAGAAGACCCCGAAGCTAGTTTGTCCGTATGAGCATTCGTAGGTCTCTTTTGAGGAGAGACATGTCGCCACGCAATGAGTATACTCCACCGCCACTCAAGCGTCTATAGCCCCGGTGAAGGTTAACTCCATAGTCCATGTTGTTTTTGACCTTTGTAAGCCTTGGGGATGACTACCTATCCGTCCGATCGGACAAGTAGTACGATCCTTACAACTTATTTGGGATCAGTGGTGTGTGAAAAATGTTCATTTCCTTAGAGCTTTGGGGAATCGGATTCTCAACCGAAGTATGATGAGAATTTTACCCTATCCTTACTACTCTGTTTATATTTATATTTTGTGATTGCTTGTGATAGTGGTAAGAACCACTGTTTTATGGACTATGTTTGCATGATAGGACAAACGAGGATTACCCCTTTTCACTTCGAGGCACAACCCAAGGATGGTGTTATCTCTCTTTGACACAAGATGTTTTTAAGATGTGAAAATGTGATAGGTTCAAGACCGCTTTTGAAATCATTTCCCAATACTCAAGATTTTATTTAGTGTAATTTGTGATATGGCCCTAGAGAACTTTGACATGCATTTCAAAGTTTGCTTAAAACACTAGAAATGGTCGAGTGACTCGAAAACATTTTGGCAATGTAAATATGTGCAAATGGAAAATGGATGTACGAATGACAATTCGGTTTGATGGATTTTATGAAGGTGCCCCCGATTAAGGCAACATGACTTTTGCTTGACCAAATTTTATATCCAAAAGATAGAATGGTCTCTAACATGATATGCAACTATGGCTGAAAATGAAATGTTATGGTTTTCAATGAGATGTATGCACATGAAATGCAATGTTTTTGAATGAGATGTATGCAACTAACAATGAAATGCAAATTCTTTTTATTTTATTTGTTTTTTTTTTTTTTACAAGCCATGTATATATGTACATATAAAATTCAAACTATGCGTAGAATGCCCTCAAGTGTATAACATTAAGTGGTTCGGGTTCTTCCTCTCCCTCTAAACTGGCAAGTCTATAAGTTCCATTACCCACTCTTTCAATGACCATATATGGACCTAACCAATTAGCCGCGAATTTATCTCGAAGATGCGGCAATGCATTGGTGTTTTGTTGATTCTCTTTAAGGACAAGATCTCCTACTTGAAATTCTCTTAGATGAACTTTGGCATTGTAAGCACGTTTCAATCGGTCTTGATAAACTCGCAAATGCTCTAAAGCATTGATTCATTTTTCATCTATGAGTGTGAGTTGATCAAGACGTGCTTGTCTAGCAGTATCATCATCGATAAATTCCTGCAAAGAAATTCGCAAGGAAGGGATCTCGAGCTCAAGAGGCATGATTGCTTCAGCTCCATAGACCAAAGAAAATGGCGTTGCCCCAATGGGAGTTCTCGATGCTTGTTCTGTAAGCCCATAATGCCAAGGGGATTTGTGTATGCCAATCTTTATGATTTTCTTTAACAAGTTTCTTAAGAATAGCAATTATGGTCTTATTGGAAGCTTCAGCTTGTCCATTGGCTTGTGGGTAGTAAGGAGTTGAGAAACTATGTTGGATATTATACTTTTCGCAAAGAGCTCGAACATCCTTATTCTTAAAAGACTTGCCGTTATCAGAAATGATTTTAGAGGGAATACCAAAACGACAAATGATATGGTGAAGTATAAACTCCACAATTCTAGGACCCGTCAGATCTGGTAAGAGGAATAACTTCCACCCACTTTGTAAAGTATTCAGTGGTCGTAATGATGAAAGTATGCTGTCCCGAAGAGGCAGGTGAAATCTTGCCAATTAAATCGAGACCCCATTGTGAGAAGGGCCAAAGGCTTTGGATGGGTCTGTAAAGCTTGTGATGGTATATGGATTAAATTAGCGTGTTCTTGACACTTTTTACATTGTTTAACATATTTGCAACAATCTTGTTCCATAGTGGGCCAATAATACCCCATACGTAAAATACGCTTCGCAATGGCCATTCCACTAAAATGACCACCACAAGTACCATCATGGGCTTCAAGCAATAGCTCTATGTGTTTCACTCGCTTCTAGACAATGGAGGAGTACTCCATCATATCCATGTTTATACAACACATCCCCCAAAAGAACAAAACGAGCTGCCTTTTTCTTAAAGCAGCGGCAGGCAGCTCGAGACAAATCAGGTGGAAGTGTTCCAAACTTGAGGAAGGCTACTATCTCACTAGACCAAGGCTCATATGGATCCGAATGGATAAAGCAAACATCTTTTTCATCTTTAGACTCAAGGACGGACAATTGCAGACTTAGAGATTGTGGAAATGATTAGGGGTTGTACCTCTCCAAGGGAGTCCTTTGGAATCAATGATCCAAGAGAGGCCATGGCATCCGCAAATCTATTAGTCGAACGAGGCAAACTAGTGATCTCATACCAATCAAACTTAGAGAGCAACTTCATTGCTACATCATGATAAAGCTTAATGGTAGGTTCTTTGGCTTGGTATTCTCCCGTAATTTGTTTAACCACGAGTTGAGAATCCCCAAATATCCGAATACGCTTAATACTCATAGCTATGGCTGATTGAAGACCTAAAATTAAGGCTTCATACTCGCCGTATTATTGGTGCATTGGAAGTCTAGTTTGAATGATAAAGGGATGGGAATCCCTTGAGGTGTATGAAACACAACTCCAAGACCTCGACCTTTCGCGCACTTAGAGCCATCAAAGAATAGCGTGATGTCAACATCTTCCTCCGGAATGATGTCCTCTTCTTGTTCAATGATAGCAAATACCAAATCATCTCGGGAGCTCAATAATCAAAGGATGATCACTAGGTAGCGGAGCTTCCGCAAGTTGATCGGCTATAACTTGACCTTTAACGGATTTTTGGCTAATGAATTCAAGATCGAATTCGGTAAGCAACATTATCCATTTAGCGGTACGAGTGTTATTATAAGTGCGAGACATCATATAACGCAGAGGGTTTTCTCTAGCTATGACATATGTTGTATGGCTAAGCATATAATGACGAAGTTTCTTAGTGGCAAAAACCACTGCTAAGCACAACTTTTCCACATAAGCATATCGGGTTTCATAGCTTACCAATGTTCGACTAATATAATAGATAGCTTGCTCGCGATTTTGTTCATTCTTTTGTGCAAGCATTGTCCCTAAGGCAAAGTCCGTTGCTGAGATATAAAGGTTGAAAGGGACCCCCGGACGAGGCGGAGCTAAGACTGGGTGGAGATGCTAAGTATTGCTTGATGTCATCAAAGGCTTTCTGACATTCATCTGTCCATGAAAATTGTACCCCCTTTTGTAGTAGGTGGCAAAATGGCCTACACTTATCAGAAAGTTGTGCAATAAAGCGACGGATTGAATTAATCTTTCCTTGCAAACTACGCAACTCCTTCAAATTAGTTGGGGGACACATTTCCATAATGGCTTTGACCTTGTTTGGGTCCACCTCAATACCTCGTTTAGAGATAATAAAACCTAGGAGTTTGCCGGAGGTAACACCAAAGACACATTTCTTAGGGTTCAACCTTACTTTATGCTCTAGAAGTCTATCAAAAACTTTTTCCAATACATCAAAATGCTCTTGTCGAGTTTTAGATTTTGCCAATAAATCATCCACATAATCTTCGATAATCTTATGCATATAATCATGGAAAATATAAGTCATGGCTCGTTGATAGGTTGCACCTGCGTTCTTAAGGCCAAAGGGCATCACCCTGTAACAAAAAGTTCCCCAAGGTGTAGTAAATGTTGTTTTGTGTTGATCTTCGTGGTTTATTCGAATCTGGTTGTATCCCGAAAATCCATCCATGAACGAAAGCATTTCATGACCAGCAGCAGGTGTCGACAAGAGTATCAATGTTTGGAAGAGGAAAGTCATCCTTAGGACACGCTTTATTTAGATCTCGAAAATCGGTGCAAACACGTATCCCCCCGTTAGGCTTGCGAACGGGTACCATGTTAGAAAGCCACTCAAGATAATCAATCGGGACGACAAATTTAACATCCAGAAGTTTCTGAATCTCCGATTTAACTATGAGGGCCACGGTAGGATGCATTTTCCTAAGTTTCTGTTTGACAGGTTTAGCATCTTTTTGTAAGGTGAGGTTATGGACAACCAAATTAGGGTCTAGGCCTGGCATGTCTTTGTAAGACCATGCAAATATCTCCTTCTTCCGCTTGAGTAGAGCAATCATTTGCTCTTGTTCCTCTGATGATAGACTTTTAGCCGCTTTCACAATTTGGGTGCCATCTTGGTCTGTACTAAGGTCTACATCGATAGTTTCTTCAATAGACATGTGGGAACCTTCCTCAAGCCGATGGGGAGTAGGGATCGGATTTATGTCATCTAAAATGTCATCAAGCTCCCGTGCCTTGCTCTCATCTATGTCTCGCCTGGAAGACCTCTCGGCTTAGAAGATGAAGGTGAATGTGGAGGTGAAGGAGGAATGTAGTTGGCGGAAGCCCTTAACAATTCCTCGGAAAGGATGAACTCTGAAATAGATGGAGGGGATGAAATCCGATCCATGTCAATCAGGCTTGGGTTGATCGGGATTGGCTTATCCGGATCATATGGATTATGGAGCGAGGTGAATAAGTCTTCAAAATTCATTGTCAACTTATGGAAGAAAGGATGGGCGGAATGGAAGGGAAAACCGATGAAGACCTCGGAAGACCTGAAGTGCAAAACAACATAGTTTTTCTTTTTTTTTTGAGTTTTTTTTTTTTTTTTTTTTTTTTTTGTTTTTTTTTTTGTAGTGGTGAAAACCACTATTACACACATACATAAAGCAATAAAGTATTTTTATATATTTTGATTTTTTTTTTTTTTTTTGGAATTTTCTGATTTTTTTTTTTTTTGGTAGTGGTGAAAACCACTATTTTAGTATATACATATAATACAAGTTTGGATTATGGCTTATGGATGTGGCGGGGGGGTGGTTCACCTCGCTCTTGTGGAAGAAGCAAGCGAAAGATGGCCTCTTGGAGAGGAAACAATTGGAGATAAAACTCGCCTTGTTTAGTGAGGGGAACAATGGGCGCCGACTCTTCTTCGGATTCATCACCATTTGACATGACGTCAAATTCTTCATAGGCTTCATCTTCGGATTCGTCGGGGTGGAGGATTTCTTCTTCTGAATTAAGATTAATGCTTTGAAAAGCTTGCTCAAAAGAAGAAAGGGATGGAAGTGGTTGGTAGCCCAGACCAAAACGCTCAGTGGGTCTCTGATATGGCATATCGATGCGTTCAGTTACCCCTTGCTCGTATCGACCTAGGCCAAATTGCCGCCAATTATGTCCGTGGAAATAGCGAGAGGGAAAACCCTCCATCCTTTCGATATTGGCAGGGACTCGGATGCTTAGGTTCTAGTATGGTGGTAGGACTAGAAGATGACTCTATTCCCCCATATACAAAATTAATGGAATTTGGCATAGAACCCATGTTATAAACCGATCCAATGGATAAATGTTGGTCATGTGGACGACCAAAATCTTTAACTGTTTGCACATTGAACGGTGTGATGTGGACATCTTGAATGGCATACTCACCAATACCCGCATCAGTGAGATGGACCTTGACTTGGGAGGGAGATGGACTTTATGATGGAATAGAAGAATGTGGGATAGAAGAATTGGAAGGATTTGGTTGGGTTGATGCTTCACTAACTTGTGAAACATCACCTGGTGATGGTTGGGAAGATGGAGGAATAATAGGTGATGTTGAAGAAGGTGTAGAAGAAGGGGGTAATGACGTGGAAAGAGATGATTGGTCATGGCCACATGTGCATGTGGTCACTGATGAAGAAGAAGGAAGATTAGTTGATGAAGAAAGTGGTGAATGAGATGGAATAGCGGAAGAGGAAGATGGTTGCGATATGATGGGTAGCTCCTCAAGAATGGGAGCTTTAGAAGAAGATGGTATAGAAGAAGTAGATGGGGTCAAGAAAAGATGAGTGGATGGCAACACAATCTCATAAGGATTTGAGACATAGTTGCAATGTTTGAAGGGTTCAATGTCAACAGGTACACAATGAACCTGTCCCTCATATACATACTTCAGACATTGATGTAGTATAGAAGGGACACATCTCATCTCCCTAAGCCAAGGCCGTCCAAGCAATACATTGTATGCCATGGTCCCTTCCAAGATGTGAAACAAGGTATGCAAAGTTCGGGCCCCTACCTCAATGGGCAAGATAACCGTGCCAACCGTGGAAGATAAAGCATCATTGAATGCTTTAAGAGTAAAAGTCGACTTTGTGATAAGGGATGGCGACAGATTTAGATGACTCAACGCCGATGTTGTAATGATATTGATTGAGGAACCGATGTCAATTAAGACTCTCTTGAATGGCTTGTTATCGATCTTGGCCATGATATGTAGTGGAGGATCTATACTTTCGTTGACATAGGTTTGATTTCAAAATCATAGAAAGTGATGGAGGGCTCCATGCATGTTTGAATACTCCCCACAAAGTTGTTGAAGGCATTAGTATCTTGAGTTTGAAGCTCGATTGACTTTAAGATTTCCATTAATGCCTCTCTATGCGGAGGAGATTGTTGAATGAGGTCATAGATCGATAACTTGGTAGAAGCCATTTTTAAACCGGTAGTTAATCGGCTACTCAATGACATGATGGGTCGTTGGCGTTGAGTAGAATGATTTAGCGGTTGTTGAGAAGTACTAGCACGTCGTTGGGTCACCGTTACCTGAGGTGGACTGGGGGTTTGTACAGGTGGTCGTGGTTCAGCCTGATTTGGTTGGTTCGCCCTTTGACCCCGGGTTACTACGTTAATAGTACCCACAAAACCTTGGTATTGTTGTACATGGTTGACTTGATTAGGAGGAGTTACCCGAGTTACTCCCCCTGAAGTTGTTGGAGCTTCCTCCCGATGTGGAAGGGGTGTTTGAAATATACCAAGATTTTGATTTTGTTGGGCTAAGGGGCTATCCAATTTAATGGCTCCAATCTCAATAAGATCTTGGATCACATGTTTGAAAGCTGTACAATTATTGATATCGTGCCCATTTTGCCTATGATAAGGACAAAATAGGTACTCCTTGTAATACTTCCCCCTTCTAGATGGGTCTAAAGGTTTAAACTCAGGTAAAGTTAACTGATTTGTGCTATATAACTTGTTGAATATGACCGCATATGGTTCATCTAAAGGTGTGAATTGTCGCTTGGGACGATTGTTTTGCCAAGGTCGAGTTTCCATGGTTGGCCCAGTATTGGGAGCAGGTTGAGTAGGGGCGGGTACCGCATGATAAGCAATTGGTTGCGGTTGACTTTGCATTACTTGTTGTTGTTGAGCCATTACGGGCTGACTCGCCACCACTTGATTAACTTGGTTAACATTTGAGGCTGTACTAGCCTGTGTTTGTTTGTTTTGGCCATAATTATTATTTCGTTGTTGGCCCTTTTGTTGCCATTCTTTTCTACGGGGTTTTAAAACACCCTCTTGGACTTTAATGTCTTCTATGATACTTGCTTGGGCCAAAGCCTCTTCAAAAGTCCTGTATTGTTGTAATTGGAGTAACCAAGAGATAGGTTTTAGACAACTCCGGGTGAACATTTTGGTTAACTCCTCCATTGGTAGGGAGAATGGCAGTTTATTAATGATAGCCCTCCAACGGTTTCCAAAGTCATAAACAGTCTCATCGTCATGTTGCTTGAGCTTGTATAAGTCGGACAATGAAACTCTCTTTTGTACATTCAGGGAGAATCGTTCTAAAAACAGATTAATCAATTGCTCGTAAGCATAAATGCTATGGTGAGCTAAATGATTGTACCACTGTACAAAATCTCCTCCTAATGTCTGAGGAAAAGTTCTGAGCATAAGAGCATCATTATTTTGGATTCTAAAGCAAGCATGCATGAATGAGCTCACATGTTCATGAGGATCCTCAGTTCCTCGAAATTTGTCAAACTTCGGTAATGTGAAATCAGTCGGATATGGTGGTGAAGGTACCGAAGGATGAATTGGTTGATTGATCAATGACCTTAGCGTAGGTTTCTGACTAGATGAGCCAGGCATGTTGAGCATAAGGTTGTCAATCTTTGTTGCATAGCATGGAGTCGAGAATCTTCATGAAAATTTTGACTTGTTTGATGATTATGAGGATGCAATGGAGGAGTGGAAAAATGATGAGATGGGATGAAATTGCCTGGATTAGGCGGTGTGGAATGGACAAGTTGTTGGTATGGATGATACCGAAAAGAAGGTGATTGGTTTGGATGATGAACTGGACTGGGTTGGGAGAAAGGTGGTGTAGGAATGGACACCACCGAAGATTGGGGTACCTGTGTGGGGCCTCGAGCTAATAAAAGGCTGGTCGGGTAGAAATTGGTTGGGGTGTAGGATTTACTACGACAGGTGGTTGAGCATTTTGTTGCTTGTTGTTGCAGAAGCAACTTGTCGAGGTACTCCCTAACCTGATTAATCTCTAACCCAAGGGAGGTGGGATGATTGGATGAAGGTGGAGGGCAGGCTGCCATGGTAGTCACAGGGGACTGCATAGCAGGGGCAATGAAGGTGGCTGAAGTAGGCGGTACCTGGGAAGAAACAGTAGACTGTGCCCTAGGTAGGGTGAAACCATAAATGGTTTGGGAAGAAGAGGGTTGAAATTGGTTATGGCTAGAAGAGTTTCCACCAACTTCATAAAGAGAATTGGTGTACACCCGGGTACATGGAGGAGAAGGTGGTCGGGAAGACACTACATTTGTCTCCAAAGGAGGACAATTGAGCATCCGGGAAGATGTTGGAGATGAAGCCGGCTGAACAGATACCACATTAGCCTCAAAAAAAGGGTTAGTGTAGACCTGAGTGAAACCAACGGGTATGGTTGATGCAATATCCTGCTGAAAAATAGAATCTTGCATAGGGGAATCTTGGATTGGCTCAAGGACATAGCCAGTGCCATCTCTTAAGTGAGTTTGCACTTGGGCCATATCAATGTGGGTAATATGACAGGAATTGTCTTCCTCCATGGGCATGGCCATGTGATAGACGGTAGAAGGACGTGAAAGACCCGCAGCGAACCTCTCCTAAAATTCACTAGGATAAGTGGCCATGTTGGTGATGGGGATATCCTGTGAATTTCCCATTTGATTATTTAAATTTAACATTTTAGATTGATTCCTTGTTAAAACCATAGAGCAATAAATCTAAACAAATTCGGAAAAGAAGAATGCAAAACTAGAATGATAAATTTACACTAAAAAAATTATCGGAAAACAAGTCACAACCTAGGTTTCAACCAATGTGTCTTACCTCGCGGTTAATTAATTATTTTCTCGATCTTAATCTGTAGTAAATTTTAAGTGTCCGGTTTATGAGTTTTGCATGTGATCTAATCTTGAATTATTCACAAAAAAAGGTAAAAACTATGGCTAGGAAAGGACAACGAGATTCTTACCGGTGATGAAATCCAAGCAAGTTTGCTCGGGGGTGACCTATGGTGTCTAAGGCAGAAGTTTAATGGATGGAGATGAATTCCACCGTCACTAAACTTCAAGCAATACCGGGTGATGAAATCCAGATATCACTGTTTTAAATGCAATATGAAAATGCAATGAATTTTTTTTTTTTTTTAAATGTTTTAGTTATCTAATGTGTACATACAAGGCTATAAATCAAAAGTTCTAATGATCTAAGCAAGAGGCTACTAAAAACATGTCATTTCCTCTGAAGAAGTGGAGTACACCGTTTAAAACCCCCCTGCCTACCAATGATATCGGATATCAAAGGAGCAACCGGAAGGTTCGTCCACTTCTCTCGCCGGAATCACCCAATGGCGGGAGTACTATTGACATCCAATCAATAGTCCTACTTAGATAATTAAAACAAATAATTCGTAGCTATTCTAATATGCAGCTAGGTATGCAAATTTTTTTTTTTTTTTTAATGCAAGCAACAATCAATAATGCAATGCAAAGAAAAATGTAATTAAAAATAACTGTTCTTTTCCAGATTACTTAGTTTTTGTTCATTTTAAAGTAATGATCTGAAAAAGAAACAAAATATGGCGAAAAAACCAAAAACGTAAAAAGTACAAACACTTACTTGGAAGCCTACGCTTTTCTCGTAAAACCGACTTCAAACGCCCACGGAGTCCGCACGAGCCGAAACGCACCTCTCGCATTTCGTATTGGACTTCCGTACGCCCCTCTGCGTCTGCTGCATTTTTTGCAAACTCAGAAACCCTAGTTCGCTGGAACAGCGAATTTCGCGATTTCTGGAACCTGCAAAATAAAACAGAAAATAGGAACAGATTAGTAAAGCAAGTATTAAAAATATGAAACCCTAGGGGGTCCCACCGTGATCGCCATTTGTAGATTAAAAATACACGCCAAACAAAAATAAATAAAATCACAATGATAGAGTACATAATAGTTGCACAAAACAAACGATTTCTATTAATCGATGGAGTTTAAAAACTCCTTTTTGAATACAACTGGGCTCGTAACCCTTTATTTGTGATACACAGTTACAAGTTATGCTAGGGTTCTCCGAAACCCTAGCTGGCACAAATGGTGGCGCTTCCGAAGAATGTATCTTCAATCCCAACAGAGTGAGTGGGCTTTGTTGTATCCCTTGCTTGGACCACTCCAGCTTAATCACCTGCCATCAATAAACCGGATCTGCTGTCAAAAACCTGCACACATTAACACTATCAAGGAGTTAGAAATTAATAAGAGGGCTCCACTGTGTGAGCCCTCAGAAACAATCTAAAACCCTAGAAAAACGAAATGCAGGAATTCAATAACAGATCAAATAGAAGAAAAGAAGTTACTTGCTTTAAACTAATTTATACCTGTTCTCTGTTAACGCAGCTAGACCAGGCGACACCTGGAAGTAATGTGGCTATCAAATCGGCTGTGGAAGGCGCCCTGGTGCACTCGCCGAACGCCCGCGTGCTTCTGGATTAAGGTTTCAGACGTCGGTCTGAGTCTGTGGTTGTGGGTAAACGCCCGCAGGCACTTGGTAAACGCCCGTGGGCACTTGGTAAACGCCCGTGGGCACTTGGTAAAGGGGTAAACGCCCGCGGGCACTTGCGACAAGAATGGGGGATTCTGCAGAATGCTGCAGAAGAGATGGCGGCGAAAGCGACGACGAAAGCGGCGATGGATGCGGCGAAAGGGTAGCAGAAGAGAGATAGAGGAGATAGCAGTAGAAGAATTAGAATCAGAGATAGCGCATAGGAGATAGGTCAAAAAGATAGGGTTTGAGCCATCAAGGTGACTCAATTTATAATCTACTCTTAGGGCACACTTTAGGGTTTTAACGACACTTTGAACGTGTGGCTAAGATTAAAGTGGATCCAAGGGTAGAGAATAAATCTAGGTTGTGAAATGGATTAAGATGGATGGACGGATGAGATTAAATGAAGGATGGACGGCTCGGATTAAATCACTTAAACTATTATTTAAATATATATATTAAAATATTAAAAATATATATATAAATATTAATTTAAATAAATTTGGGGATGAAAAATGGCGGGAAAGGTGAAATTGGGCCAAATAATGGCGGGAAAGTGTGGATTTGGGCCAAATAATGGCGGGAAGGTGGATGACTGACACGTGGCTGACAGGAAGGTATAGATGACTTGCAAGTGGCTGGATTTTGGTGTCTACACATTCATTGCAAGCTCCCACTTATTCCTGGTATCCATCTGTAATGCTTCCTGAAAACATTCTAGCTCACCAGCATCAGTATACAAAACATAATCAAAGAAACGTTGAGGAATTTTACTTATCCTGGTAGATCGTCTAACAACACTTTCTAGAGATTGAGGTGCTTGTTGCTGTTGTTGTACATTTTGATCTTCTACCACTTTTGGAGTTACCTTTTCTATGTCCATCAAGGTCTATGTATTCAGCAATTTCCTCTTTCTGTTTCTTTCCCCGCAACCGATCTTTATACAAGTTTTTTTCATTAAATATGACATCCCTACTTCTAATGAATTTTCGGTTATCACAATCCCATAATCCGTAACCCAAGCCATCAATACCGTAACCAATAAAATAGCACTTTTGGGCCTTAGCATCTAACTTATTTATGTTCTCTTTGTCTATATGCATAAAAGCCTCACATCCAAATACCTTAAGGAAAGAATAATTTACTGGTTTACCTGTCCAAAGCTCTTCCAAAATTCCTCCATCCAAGGCACTAGACGGTCCTCTATTAATCAGATATACTGCAATATCAACAACATGAGCCCATAAAAATAATGGTAAGCCTGCATGTATTCTCATGCTCCTAGCACGCTCCATGATGGTTCTATTCATTCTTTCCGCAACCCCATTTTCTTGAGGTGTTCTTGGAACTACCTTGATTCTTCTAATTCCATTTTTAGAACAAAACACATCAAATTCTCTGCTGCAATATTCTCCTCCATTATCTAACTTTAGACACTTTAATCTTTTTCAGTTTCATTTTCAACTAATACTTTCCAATTCTTTAAGGTATTAAAAACATCACTTTTATTCTTAATGCAATATATCCATGTTTTCCTTGTTGCATCATCAATAAAAAGTACATAGTAAGAGGAACCTCCAAGAGAAGTTACCCGAGCTGGGCCCCAAACATCCGAGTGCACAAGCTCCAATTTCTCTTTCTTCCTTTCCTTGCCATCCTTGAGAAATCTAACTCTCTTTGCTTTACCATAAACACAATCCTCACGGAATTCCAAATCAATCTCTTTTAACTTAGGCAATAACTTTCTTGAATGTAAAATTTCCATACCTTTTCCACTCATATGGCCAAGTCTTTGGTGCCACAAAGATGCACTCTCACCTGTAGAGACTAAATTCATGGAGCAGTGAGAAAAATCAGTAAGTAAATAAAGAGTACCCACTAATTTACCTCTAGCTACTATCAATGAACCTTTAGTAACTTTCCAAGCATTTTCTCCGAATGCAACCGTGTATCCTTCACCATCAAGCTTACTTGCCGATATAAGATTTCTCTTTAAATCTGGTATGTGTCTCACCTCTTTAAGAGCCCATTGACATCCATTTGGGGATTTAATCAAAATCTTTCCAATACCCACGATTTTACATGGTTGGTCATTTCCCAATAGAACCTGTCCATAATCTCCAGAAACATAATCTATGAAGTATTCCTTATGTGAGGTAGCATGGAATGAAGCATCACTATCAATTACCCAATAATCACTATTTCTATCAAGAGATAAGATTAAAGCATCTTGTAGAATTTGTCCAGTAATATTGGCTTCTGAAGTGTTACCATTATTATCATTACCTTCATTTCCATCACCCTTTCTTTGCCAATAGTCCTTCTTGAGATGACCCTTTTTGCCACAGTGCCAACACTGTAGCTTTCCTTTTCCACGTGATTTGGATCTGCCTTTGGATTTTCCATGATGTGAACTCTTGCCTCTTTCTCTTCCTCTTCCTCTATTCTCAATAGTTAAGGCGGTGCTAGATGATTCTCCTGTGGTTTTTCTTCTCATGTCCTCATTGAGTATCACACCAACCACATCATCAAATTCTAATTTATTTGAACTCGAAGCAGAGTTACTTACCGCCATTACCAAATTGTTCCAACTTTTCGGAAGAGAGCATAAGATTAATAAGGCCCTAAGCTCATCATCAAAATCCAATCCTACTGAATGCAATTGATTAGTGACAGTATTAAATTCATTTAAATGATCATGCACAGATCCTCCTTCACTCATTTTCATGTTAAATAACCTTTTCATTAAGAATACCTTATTTGATGCTGATGGTTTCTCATACATCTTGGCCAACTTATCCATGACTCCCTTGGTAGTCTTTTCATCAGAGATGTTGAAGGCTACAGTGGCTCCCAAGCACAGCCTCACAGTACCCAATGCATTTCTATCAAGGAGACTCCACTCCTCATTAGACATAGATGAAGGTCTCTCTGTTTCCCCCTTAAGAGGTAAGTAAAGATCCTTCTGGTACAAGTAATCCTCCATTTGCATCTTCCAGAATTGAAAATTCTGGCCATTGAATTTTTGAACTCTAAACCTCCCTTCTTCCTCCATTGCTCCCACTTGATCCAGAAATTCTCCTTCATCCAAATGCACCCAACAAAACAACCGCTCTGATACCACTTGTTAGAGTAAATCACTATATAAAATATATTTATATAGAAAAGCAATTATAGTGTTTCAAACTTTAACGACAGAATTAAGACAAACACACACAGAAGAAGAGACAACGATTTTAACGTGGTTCACCCAATGTGGGTTACATCCACCGAGAATTTTCAGTCCTTCCTTTCTCAATCCAAGCAATAGAGGGTTACAACCTACAACAAACATCTGCTGTAATTTCCTCTCTATATTTCCAAGGAATCAACACAGTAATTTTCTTATTGTCATAGTCATCTCTGTTTTTCCTCACAACTATATATAAGAAAAAACAGAAAAAACAAACTGCTTTTCTTAATACATTCCAAGATTAACATTGAGTTCCCAACATCTAATTTTGGGATAAAAACAAAAAAAACTTTCCCTGGCTGTCCTGTTGTAAATCCGGAAACTTCCTCTGGTAGACTAACAGACTGTAAATTTGAAAACTTTCCCTGCCTATCCTGCAGTAAATCCGGAAACTTTCTCTGTTTAGCCTCCTCATAATTAAACTCCATTCATAACATAACTAATACTCATTATTTCACTCTTTATTAAAATAATCTTCACCAACCAACTCTAATTTCTTAAAAATTAATTATTATTTTTGATTCACCTTTCAAATTATTATATCTAAAAGCTCTTAAGTTTTTTTTTTAATTTATTATAAAGAAATAAATAAAACTAGATCCTCTTACTCTAAAACAAAGATTTAATTTCAACGCATCTAAAAAATTATAACATTTCAATCTAAGAGAATTAAATCAAAACCAACTTAGTATTATAATACTTTAATCTTTCAACATCCTTTATTAAGGCCACGTTCTCAATACTTCCTACCTACATTATTCCAAACCTTTTGTGTTTAAATATAATTTTGTGTCCTATAAAAACCGTGAAGATCACTATTCATGTGCATGCGGTGGATGTCAATTAAATTTTTAAATGGTTTGGTAATTGACCTAAGCATAAAAGTCAAGATATATCTTGATATTCTTATTTTAAGGTAGTTGTTTTGAAATAAATTATAAGGGTGGAATTTAAAAGGTTTGGTAATTGACCGACCATATTAATTTTAACGAAGTTATTTCTAGCTATATGTCTCACCTTTAAAATTAATTTAAATATATTATTTAAAATAGTTGTTTTTCGCGGGAAAACTAAACCATATATTTATTTATTTATTTGAGAATAGTATTTCAAGAATAATCGTTCCAAAATTTTCAATGAAAAAGAAAATATATAAAAGGTGGCGAGGAAAAGAAAAATGTGATGATTTTGGCGCATAACACCTAGCAATATAATATAGTCCTAAGTTTACTAAGTAGACAGGCAGTTGGTCTAGTGGTTAAGATGATGGTTGTTTTTTAAATGGTTTTGTGTTCAAAACTCTTGAAGATAAAAAAAAAAATCCACTAATCAAATATTTTTATATCACCTAACAATATAATAAAGTTTGTACTGTGTTTTGGATAATAAAAGCCCTCTAATCAAATATTTTTATATCTTCAAGTCAAGCCTAGCCTCAGTATTACACTTTTTTTCTCAGAGTCTAATTAAATTAATACCATTTTGTTTTATTATATACAATATGGGTGTTTATAGAACTTTTATAATTTTTTAGTTAACTATCTTTCAAAGAGTAGAAATTGTATTAACTTATCCTCTTGTAGGTTATCATATATTATATAATATTGTAAAATAAAATTGATTTTAAGGTATATATTAGTTTTTTTATATGATTAATATGAGAATAGATTGGATACTCATAAAATATATTTATTTTGTTATTTTTTATTATTAATATTTAAATTTATATATCAAATTGTATTGGTTCAACATAATAGATTCTTTAAAAGATTCACATTTAAATCTTGTCAAAAGGTATATATAGGTAATATCTTTTAAATTTCAATGAAAAAATATATATTTATTTTTATATAGATAAAAATATAATACATAAAATTTTATTTTATTTTATTTTAATTTTTTAAAGGTTATATGTTATTGAAACCATATTCCAATGATGTAATGGTAATCCTATGTAACTAATTGAAAAATATATTTTTATTTATATAAATAAAAATATAGTGCATGAAGTTCTCTTTTTATCTTATTTATTTTTATAGGTTATATGTTATTGAACATGATTGAAAAATACATTTATATTAATATAGATAAACTTATAGTGCATGAAGTTTTCTTTTCATTTTATTTATTTTTAAAGGTTATATGTTATTGAAACCATATTATATATTACTCTATTACAACAATTTGATAATTAAGATTAGAACTTAGTTTTCTTTGCGAAAATTGAAGAATTTAAATGATTAATTTTATGTCATTCACTCATTTTTATTTTTATTTTTTTTATATTTATAATATATATATATATATATATATATATATATATATATATATATATTGAATTATTTTATGGTGGTTACAACTTGTCAATGCCCAACAATAAAAGTAACTGATGATGGTAAAAAATAGTTGCTAGCTCGGTAGGTTTAAGGGTGGGAAAATCTTGTCTGTTGCATTAACACAACCCTAAGGTGGTGTTAGTTCACCCTTTTTAATGGTTGTTGTTCATACAATCAATTCAGTTTATTTTGAGTTTTTTAGAGAGCTCAATAGCACCGAAAAAGCATCCGCACAAGTTCGTTTTGAAAGTGTATTACGAGGTAAAGGCCAGTCCCTGAAGTTTTTATTCTTTTGCATGAATATCATATCACTTGTGAATGGTTTGAAAGTCATACATTGGTGGGCTATTTTCTAGGTCGTACCCCATATGATACCCTTATTCATTCCTAGGTCCAACAAGTTTGGGGTCCATATGGAGTCAAAGTGGAAAATGTACAAAACCTTACCAAAGGGTATTTCTTTGTTTTGCTTTTCAAACCCAGCTCAAGCACAGAAGGTTTTGTCTAAGGGACCATGGACTGTCTGTAATTCTCTATTGATTCTACAACCCTACTCTAAGGATTTCCAAGTTAGTGACCAAGTTGCACTGGAAGTTCCTGTGTGGGTTGAATTCCTCGGTCTTTTTGTTCTCCTTTGGGGTATTTTACAGAATTTAGATGCCCCCTTAGGTATGTTTTTTGTCTTACGCCAGAAAATTTCTTCTCCGCTCGACCCACTAGAAGGATCTGTATCAAAGTTGACCTTACCAAGGATTTGTAGGATTTTATTGATATCAATATTGGGGACAAATATTTTAGGCAAAGAGTTACCTATATCAATTTACCCAATACCTGTTATTGATGTCAATTTGTGGTTCACAAAATTTGGGAGTGCCCTATGATGGAGTGGAAATATAAGGTAAATCCCTCGTCCACTCCCACAGCTCCTGCTAATGGCTCGTGGGGAAACACTGAAGAATGGACTACTATTTCTAGCAGGAAAACCCGTGGAGCTAAGTAGTAGGAAGCTTCAATTTTTGTTGCACAACCTACCCCTACTCCTTCTCGGGACATGCAAGCTTCTACTGAATATGTTCAAACTCCTATTGATATGGCCCCTCTGGTTCATGCAACCCCCAGTTCTGTTGGTGTCTCAATCTCTTCGATCAGGCCCTTCTTTTACCTCAATGATGGCGACTCCAAATAATTCTTCGATGGAGGAGGGTCGGGCCTTTAATATCCGTCGCTCTCGCATCCCTATTAGGAATGAAAAACATCGATAGCTAAACAATGATGCTTTCCACACGGTCTCCAACTCTTATGAATCGCTTGAAGGTTTGGTTGATGCAGAGGATGTCATGGATATCATGCATCCTAAAAAATCCCAATGAATTTCTTCTCATGGAATGTTCGAGGACTGACGAACCTGATCAAAAAATATTTGATCCAAAATGAGATGTCAAATGTTTCTCGAGTGCATGGAAGCCTCCGTTTTTTATGTCTACAATAAGTTAAGATTTTTATTTCAATATGTGATGTGCATGTGATTTTTTGTGGCCATGAAGTGCCTCTTTTACCATAAAGCATTCCCTGAGAAAAGGGGTAGTCACTATCCTTGTGCCTTGATTATAGAAAAATGTTGTGACCTAGGGTGTTGACCCATCCAATCAAGTTGTCTAGATTTTGCTCGAGATCTGCAAAAAATTATTTGGGATGGTTAATGTGTATGCCACGAACATTTATTTTGAATGATGTGAGCTTACCATGAATCTACCATTTGCCACTTGGGTGCTCTATGGAGATTTTAATATGGTGGAGAAAGCTTTTGACAAGGTCAATCATGCCTCGATGCAGTGGTGCTTAGGTGAAAGGGAAGGTTATTTTTTTATGAAAAAAAGCTTCACATTTATGACCCTAATTCTTGCTTCTCACCTTCTGACTTCCCTCGAGATATTTGGTACACTTGGTCCAGTTTCTAGGATACTTCTACCAGGGTTTTATAAATATTGGACAGAGCCATGATTTTTGAGTGTGACAACTTTTAGGTCTCCCATATTTTTCCTTCTTCACCGTATGTGCTGAATTTCCTGGTACTACATTGTCTGATCATTCACATATTTTATTCTCGGTGACAATTTCAAACTTTCAACCCAAAGTGCATTCTTCATAGTTTTACCTGAATGTTTCTTTTTTGCATAGCTTTATCATGAAAGCTCATATATATCGTATTTAGAATTTGATTCCTAGATCTGATGGTCTTTTTGGAAGGATTGAGTGGTGGAATGTTGTCATTCAACAAACCACTAAGGTGCTTTAGGCTCTGGGTGTTGAAGTTGTAAAGCAGTGGAAGCAAGCTAAGTCTACTTTGCAAAGTGAGCAATCCAAAGCCTGTCTCAGGCTTGAAGCCTCTCCTTTCAACTCTCTTACTCAGTCCCAAGTTTCTTCTATTTGGCATGAGCTAAAAAAAATTGATTTGTATGAAGCCAAGGGTGCTCAATTACACGTTCAAGTGCATTGGCTCAAAGTGGGGGACAAAGTGACCAAATATTTTTCTCAATGCCTCAAACCTCCTACCTAGTATTCTCAGTTTCAAGTCATTCAAGTTGATGGGTAGAGATTCATAGACCTTCCGAACATTGTCAAAGTCTTTGTTTCACATTATCAAGGTGTTTTTGCTTCTCAACCCCTTGATGATGCTAGTCAAAGCCTTTGTTTCACATTATCAAGGTGTTTTTGCTTCTCAACCCCTTGATGATGCTAAAAGGTAAACTCTTGTTGATTGTACCATTGTTGTCCCCAAAAAGCTTTCTCCTGATAAAATGATATTCTGTGACACTCCTCTTTCTTTGGAAGATCAAAAAAATGCCTTGTCACTCATGGCCAATGATAAGGCACCTGGTCTTGATGGCTTCCCATGTGAATTCTACAAATAATTTTGGGATATGCTTGGTTTTGATCTCCACAAAGTGTATCTTGAAGCCCTGCAATGTGGTTTACTAGGTTTCATTATTAATAAAGGCAATGTTAAATTTATTCTTAAGTCTGGAGACCCAGGTGGATCACCCTACTTAATGTGAGCCATAATATTATTGCCAAAGCTCTTGCACTTAAGCTTAAATCTCTCCTATCTTTGATTATCAGACCTGAAAAAACTGGCTTTGTTCAGGGAAGATACATTCTTGATAATGTTCTTGTTGTTTGGGAAGGCATGGAGTGGGAAATAAATTTTGAACAAGATGCTTTATTCATTAATATTGACTTTGAGAAAGCCTATGATAAGATGAAGTGGTACTTCATTATTGCCATGCTTCAAGCTCTAGGCTTTGGGCCGATGTCTGTGGCACTATACTTATGTTATTTCAAGACGCTTTAGATGTTTTTACTTTGAATAATAGTCAATCTCAATCAATTTCTCTTGGTCGCTCCATAAGGCAGGGGTTCCCTCTTGCTCCATCTTTTTTCATTCTTGCTACAGAGGCTTTTGGCTATTTGTTGGTCCATAATATGGATCGATGATTAATCATGGGTATTGATCTCCCTAATTCTGACCATTAGTTGGTCAATGGTCATTTTGTGGATGATTCTTTTTTAACGCTTCAAGAATATGAGCAATCCTTTTCCTCAGCTATTAGTTGCTTAGAGGTGTTATGTTTAGCATCTGGTTCTTCTATTCAATGGAAAAAAACCTCCTTTTTTTTGCAATCTCAATCTCATCTGCCATGTTGGCTGCATAATTTTCAATGGACTTGGATTCAGTTGGGTGAGGTGTTTAAATTTCTTGGAATTCCTTTTGTGTTTCATGGTTCCTCTGTTCAATTGTGGCGCTATGTTATTGAGAAAGTGGACAAGAAGCTTTCTTACTGGACAAGTAAGAAACTTTATCTGGCAAGAAAATTTTAGATTTGTTCTAAGGTTTTAGCCACTACCCATGTCTATTATTCATCTTGTTGGGTTCCATACAAATCTTGTTATAAAAATTTTGATAAGCTTCTGAGAGATTTCTTGTGGGCCAAAGACTCTATCAAACGAGGTTTTCATCGGGTAGCCTAGAAAATTTGTTGTTTGCCCAAGGACAATGGAGGCATGGATTTGTTTGATTGTCATCGACAAGGTTTTATCCTTTGTGCTAAATGGATCACCCGATCTCTAATTGGGGATGAATCTTAGAAAGTGCTAGTCAGGAATTGCATTTCTTCTGGTTTGCTTTAGGGAAAGAAAATTTGGAAAGGGCTGGGATTGCAATCCATTCTTACTACCCCTATCCCTGCTAAAGTTAAAGTTTTTTTTTCATTCAGAGGATTTGGAAATCCTAGGAGGCCTTCAAACCTTGGCTTAGTTGGAAAGGGAGTTTTTGCAAAACAGGTGTCTCTTTGCCTTCCATGAATATTTGGTGGTCTCCTGTTATCACTTGGCAGGGCTCTAGGATTATGCATAGTGGCGAATATTCACAAATTGGCTAAATATTAGGATTTCCAAAATTAAAAATTGAAGAATATGAGGACCCTCGATGTTGGCCCATTTGCCTAAAATTTTTGGGATCAATTTATTTTTAGGGTCAGTTCGCCATAATATATATCCAAACATAGCCATATTTGTACTCATTAGAAAGCTCTTTTCAAGCCTAATCTAATGGTGGTAGTTTTATGAAGTTATAAGGTGATTTAATAGGTCAAAATTCACCCCAAATATTATCTTACTTTTTAGGGCTTCAAATGCCCCAACTTTTGGTGTGAAGATGATTGATTTGATTTTCTTAAGATTCGCCTTGATTTTGATTAGGATTCACCATTTTTTTACAAGTACATTTCGAGTCCAAACCCTTATGCATAACCCTGCAGGGCTCTCCCTTGGCTCTAGTGTAGTGGGTCAGAGTGCAAAGATTTTATAAGCGTGGTATTGCTACCATTTTAATTTCTTCTCCCGACATACCAGGAGTTGGATAGCCTAGGAAATTTTTTGTCAAATTCACAATTTAAATCTTGATGATAGAGACACTTATGAGGTGGTTATTGGTAGTATTCCATTTTCTATTTGGTGTAAACTACATAAACATTTTTAAAAATCCTGGTGGTCAGATTGGTGTTAGCTTGGGGAGCTTATTGTTTTGAAATATAAAGCTCATCTAGGTTACAAATGGCTCACCCCGTAAGTTCCAATGGTTGATAAGCTCACTCTGATATGGGACTTAGTCTCTCTTCCCTCCCAATGAAATAAGAGGTTTCAGATTTCTTGGGCTACTTATATTGAACCTAAACAAAGTTTTTTTTCTTGGAGCCTCTTGCACTAGGGGTTTCCTGTTGGCAATAGGCTCAAGCATCTGGGTGTTCATAATCCCATTTGTTCGGTTTGCGGATAGGTGGAAGATTTATTGCATGTTTTTTGGTTTTGTGATCGGGCTTAGTCGGCCTGGAAGTGGCTTCTTGAAAATTTTAGATCTTTTATGCAAGAGGATTTTACCTGGGTGCATGCTATTTTGGGTGACCCTATTGTTTTTTCCTTCAACTTGGGTGTTTTTAGGAGTATTTTTAGAATTGGTACCATGTTTTATCTTTGGAAGTCCTAGAATAGAGTTTTTTATTCTCAGCAAGATGTCGGGTGTGTCTTCTTTGTTGCTGATAAATATGTTATATTCTTTGATTATTGGTTACAGATTCAAGTACAGGTTGAAAAAGTACATATGAAGCCGCAGTACTTACGTACCCTCATGGATCATTGGGGGAATGCGCCCTGCACTATGAGTCGTGTACCTCTTATTTCCCCTTCTAGGTCCCAGTTGTTGACTCATCGGAGGACCCATCACCGGTTGCAACCCTATGCTACTAGATTCTGGTTCCAACCCCCTCCATAGCACAAATGTGGAGAATCTAGAGCTGGAGACCCGTCTCGCCCAATATTTGGTTGGGATGTTTGACGTCCTCAGCAAGATGATACCCTTGGCTAGGGTGAAATTGTACCAAATGCACAGACCTGTACTGTTAGTGGTAATACTGTTGAAATTTGGGGGGCTCTGGCTTCTTCAACTATTAGATGGACTTATGACCTTATGGAGGAAAACTTCAAGCCTTCCACCTGGCAGTGATTTCTTATTTCCTTTCTTTCTAAATGCATATTTGACACTGTTTTGGCGGTTGTTATCTAGCTTTTTGTAGATTGTTTCTAACACTCTTGTGTACTCCTAACCATGGTGGTTAGTGTGTTGGTTTATGGGGTGTGCTAATCCCACCCGACATTTTTTGTATTATTAAATATTATTTTATTAATATAATGGCTTTTTCATCCAAAAAATATATATATTTTTAAATATTTTTTATAAGTAATTTTAAATCATTAAGAGTATTTTAATAAATTATATAGTCAAATATTTAAAAATCTATATAAATGTTGTGGAGAGAAAATTATTTTACATTAAGTACTAAGGTTTTAATCTTATAAGTGGAACAATAACATTTTATCATATGAACCCCCAAGGGCTAGGTGGATTGGTAAGTGCTAGTTTGGTTAGGCACTTACCAAGAAGAGAACTAGGTTCAAACATTGGGAAAGCCTGTTGCAAAGGTAGTAGTATGATTTGAATCCCTTGAGTGCAAACTAGATTGACGACGAGAGTACAAATCTCGAGCACCGGGTGGTCCATTTCACATCAAGCTATAAAACAATGAGGTGGGATATGTTTGATGGATGCAACCTATATAGTTTGAACCCTCCGCTTGCCAGCTACTAAAAAATAGTTTACCAGCTACTTAAAAATAGTGTGGTTGTAAACAACTCTTCTATCAATGTTGGGTCCTCTCTACAATAGACTAGGGATTCGTCCTCGAGAAGTTGCGGGGTATGGTTGTGACCTCTCTACAATGTTGGGCAGAAGGTTTTTTGGTGGGACTTTCTAGCAAGTTTTTTATTGGTTTGGGGTTTGACCCTATGTGCCTGCTGTTGAAAGGAGTTCAAGGAGTTCTTATTGTTGGTTGTTGGGTACATGTTGGTGGAGGCCAGAGTTACCAAAATCAAGATTCATGTTATGGGCAGGAAGACCTAATTTTTATCTATGATTCAAAATTGAGCGTTCTTGGTGTTTGAGCAAAGTTTTAAAAAAATGAGCGCTCTTTTTATTTTTATTTTTAAATCCAAATTAATTTCGAATATCATTGTTGGTTGTGATGTTGGATCCGTTAGTCAATTTTCCTAATTCCTAAGGAAGTTAGTCCTTTTGTTTAGGTAGGAAGCTTCACTTCGATATTTTTTAAATCCTCCAAGTTAACGCAGGAATGTTGTTTGTTTTAGATATGTGGAATCAGCTCAGCTTGATTTCTAGGTTCTTGAATGCAGGATCAGTTTACGTCGGATATAGAATCCAACTCTTAAAATTTGGTTGTTTTCGGTTTAGGTTGGGTAGGAGCCACCTGAGCTTGGTTTATTTTGTCTGAAGTTTGGTCTCCTTTTCCCTTGGGTGGGTCAGACCTTCTTGTGTTTCGTCTTGGTTTCTCTTTGGATGTTTTTATTGCTAGATCTTAGGTTCGAGGACCCTTTCAAAACCCCTTCTTATACCTAATTAAATATAAATATATATACTATTAAATTTGATCCCATATATTTAATTTATTGATGTAATGTAAAGGAAATTTATGTATATTTTATTTTATATAATTTATTTGTTGTTATATATTATAATATTATATATAAAATATTTTTCAGTTTTGAAAAAGAGTAATAATTTTATAATTGTTCATTTATTTCTTATTAAGAATTATTGATATAAGTTTAATTTAAAAACTATGTTTTGTAAAAGTAAATATTGTTTTGATAATATATTAATATTATTTTTTGATATTAATTTTTTATTAAAAAACAAAATTAACTTGTCATTTACTTTTTAATATATATATATATATATATATATATATATATATATATATATATATATATATATATATATATATATATAATTTATTATATAGTAAATAAATTAGTCTTAATTTGTTTAAGATAAACATAATTAATATATTTTAAGAAATTTTAACAAACTTTATTTTATATTAAAAAAGATATGTGAGATAATAATTTTTATTTTGTTTATAATTTTTTTTAATTGGTTAGTGTGAGAAATCCCAACGCATAAGGTTGAGCAGTTTCCTCCCAAGTTTCCTCCCAACCATGACCCTTATAAATTTCAGGGAGGGAATTTCAGAGTTTGAACCTTGGACCTTTTGAAGAAGAGCAAAAGCCCAAATCATTGCGTTGTCTCCCTCAGACTGTTTATATTTTCTTTGACTCATTTGAATTTTAATCCTAAAATAAAACCTTTTATAATTCCATCCTATAGCTTAAAGCTTAGCTAAGTTAATGCAACAGAAGTAAAGATCTATTAAAACCAAACTTAACATTAATCATCCAAAGAATAAGAAACTTAAACAAACCCTAAACTTGCTTATGCATCCAACTACTACCATCTAACTTTAGATTAAGGCGATCTAAAGGAGTGCCATGTGCACAGTAACTCAGACGCAAGCAACACAATAAAAGCGTCAAGCAAAAACACACACAATGACCAAACCATCTAAAGCAAAAACACACACAATGACCAAACCATCTAAAGGGGCGCCATGCACACTGTAACTCAAGCGTGAGCAGCACACAACAAAAGCATATAAAAAAGAAAAAAGAAAAAGCACACAACGTAGATTAAGATGATCTCAAGGGGTACCATGCACACTGTAACTTAGGCGCGAGAAACACACAACAAAGGCGTCAAGCAAAAATGCACACAACTAGACCATCTAATATATCCTTAGATTAAGGAAATCTAAAGGAGCGCCATGCACACTGTAACTCAAACACGAGCAACACACTAATATTTTACATCAATTTCATTTACGTATTGAATATATAGTTGTAATGTAACACAAACTATTTAATCATAGAAAACTAGTTTTAATCAAACAACAAATTTTAAAATTTTTAAATTCCCTTCCAACATCTTGTCAATGTTGCAAATTATATGTATTATCTATGTTCATATCAAGCAGGTTAACATTGTGAGTACCATCGTGTTGCTACAAACAAGCTAAAATTGAGGTGTTTATCTTAATGTTGATTTATTTGCATAGCGTAGTAAACTTCTTTTTTATTATAAATAATCTAATCATTGCTATTATTACATCTAATCACATTACATGTCCATCTAAATAATTAGGTATTATATGTTGGATCCTGCTTATGTTAATCTCACTCATTTTAAATGATTGTTTTTATTCTATGCTTGTGATAGTTATTTTGCTCATTTAGATATAAGAGTAAGATGAAAATATTCAAAGAATTGCATTGATGAAAGTTATAATAACAATGTTGATGATTATGCTTTTGTGCTTTGGCATGAGACTATATAATCAATATCAATACAATTAGGACTATTTCCACCTGTGCATCTTCCTGCTTTATCCACAATATCGTAATATTCTCTAGTGACTATCATTGTAGTAGATAGTATGATTGTTCTTTTGTTTGTCATCTAGATTTGTATACAGGTCATATTATCTTATTCACATTGGTATTATTAATGTAAATAAAAGAGAAACAAAGTAGTCCATAACAAATGAGTAATTGCATAATTGTTTATTATATTATTCGAAATGGATACCTTGAATAATTAGGTCCATTAATTTATTGTTGCTATTACATATAACACTTAATAAGTAGTCCATAATGAATGAGTAATTACATACTTTTTTATTATAGTATTTGAAATGGATACCTTGAATCATGTCTTTGTTGGCATTGCATATAACACTTCATATTTTATTAAAAAATCAAGATAATGTTTAGTTGGGATGCTCATGTTTTATTATTCATTCTTTGTACTTTTCATAATTGCCCTATATCCTTAGTTTGATCACAAAGTTTAGAGTTATCCTCAAGGGGAGGTGGACATTGAGATCAATTCTTCTAGAAAGAATGACAAAAAATTTAAATTGAAATCTACCTATACTCAATAATATTAGGTGTGAGTGGATGATAGCTTATGTAGTCATAAGGAGGGGGTTCAATGAAGGATTGCCTCCTTCAACAACTTTAACACTTGACTCGCACAACACTGTATTCTTTGTAGGAATGATACTTTTACTTGAATGTTTTCTCACTTCCTCTCAAACGACGTTTCATAAACACAATACCCTTCACTTGAATGACACTTTTGCTCGCAATTGAATGGTGTGATTTCATTCACTTTAACTGCACTATTGTATTCACTTGAATGACACAATATTGTTCAATAGAACTTCCCTCTTGTCTTTATTTGAATAAAACAATCTCATTCACTAGAATGACACTCCTTTCTTTATCCAAAATATGATTCTTCATATGAACGACACCTCGTACCCCACTTGAATGGTGCTTACTTCCTCTTGAACAACACCTTACTCACAACTCAAACAACACATCACTTGAACGACATCCACTTGAACAGTTTCTTATTTGCTATTCAAATGAAAATGATTCTTCCACTTGAATGACACTCATGCTTGCACTTGAATGTCCACTTATTAAAATGGATTGTTATTGAATTACCAGTGCTTGAACTACAACCACTCAATTAGTGACTATTGGAACAATAGGTATTTGAATGTCATGCTACACACTACATCAGCGTATCTTTCTAGACTGCAAGAATTTTCATGTTTTCTCCTACAAACATAAAATTCTACATGCATCATTCTATGCCATCTACAACAATAAATTTTAATAGCACAAGGTATTCATAATACACAAGATAAATTCAAGGTGAATATTAAAGGCATTGCCAATGTACATGTTGGTTGTACATTATAATGTTTTACCACTAGATATTTCTACACATAAATCTCTCTCTGTATTCCACTTGAATGACACTCATGCTTGCACTTGAATGTCCACTTATTAAAATGGCTTATTCTTGAATTACCAGTGCTTGAACTACAACCACTCAAATAATTACTATTGGAACAATATGTATTTTAATGTCATGCTACACACTAGATCAGCGTATCTTTTTAGACTGCAAGCATTCTCATGTTTTCTCCTACAAACATTAAATTCTACATGCATCATTATATGCAATCTACAACAATAAATTTTAATAGCACAAGGTATTCATCATACCCAAGATAAATTCAAGGTGAATATTAAAGGCATTGCCAATGTACATGTTGGTTGTACATTATAATGTTTTACCACTAGATATTTCTACACAGATGTCTCTCTTTATTCCACTTGAATGACACTCATGCTTGCCCTTGAATGTCCACTTATTAAAATGGCTTATTCTTGAATTAACAGTGTTTGAAATACAACGACTCAAATAATGACTATTGGAACATTATGTATTTGAATGTCACGCTACACACTAGATCAACGTATCTTTCTAGATTGCAAGCATTCTCATGTTTTCTCCTACAAACATTAAATTCTACATGCATAATTATATGTAATCTACAACAATAAATTTTAATAGCACAAGGTATTCATCATACACAAGATAAATTCGAGGTGAATATTAAAGGCATTGCCAATGTACATGTTGGTTGTACATTATAATGTTTTACCACTATATATTTTTGCACAAAACTCTCTCTCTTCTATAGGCCTCTAATGCCTACTGATCTCTTTTCTCTCTTACTTTTTCTCTCTTCTCCTCCTCTTCTTTTTCCTATTGATTTCTTTATTTCTTTCTCATGTCGATTTGTCTTCTTTCTTTTCCTATCAGTTCCTCTTCTTATTCTTCCATTCCTTTTTTTTCTCTTCCTCTTCCTCTTCCTTATATACACTAGTGGAAGTTACAAACAAGTGGTAACTACTTTGTGTATAACCTTCTTCATGTGTAGATGTTCCTCCATCATACTCATCAAGTAAGAGAAATGCTTCATGATCTCCAGCTCATAAACATGAATTGCTCTTCCAAGTTATTGTCATTTTATTTTGGATTTCTTCACAAGACCACCTCTTATATTCTATTCTTGCCTTCCTTTCAGAATAAAACCTTCTTTCGTAGTTTACACTTAACCTTTTTACACACTTGTCTCATTCCTTCGCATCCATCCAACAATAATCAACATGTATTTTGCTGACTACTTTCTCTTGGTACCAACACTTTCTTTTGGAGTAATTATACCCTCCATAAATATCATAAGGATGTAGGTTCCAACACCTAGTTATCACATGTCCAAATATTCCACACTAACTGCACCAACCCATCCTAGGACCTTCATCTCCTATACCAATTTCTCTTTTCACAATTTTAGTCTTATTGCTTCTTGCTTGACCTGTATATCCAATGCCTTCATTATTTGACCTTATATCTACCATTATGGATATTTTCATACCTTGCCCACATCTTTCCAATCCCCTACCATTATAGCCCATTATTTTCATTAACTTAGAGTCAATACTTGTGTTGTGCCTTTAAAAGCACCCAATCTCTTCATCACCACTATGTTATTCAAAATTATGACCTTTATTGTATCCATCGATGATACGATGAGGTTAATTTTCTCTATTATCTCTTTATCATTCCTTTTCTCTTCCTCTTTATTAATAGTGTCACTTAGGGGTGATTTTAAAATAGAAAAAAGAATCATTGCACTGTCACTTTCATTTTCCCTACTAACAATAACCTCGACCAACTACCTTTTCCCCATTCTTATTCTCTTACTTGTTTTTACCTTTAACTTCTCTCAACATTTTCATTTCTCCCTTAAAGATATGTTTTCTATATTCACACACATTGTAGGACTATTATCCACTTTTTTCTTTGTCCTTTAACGGAATTAATGTGTACCTCTTGCAATCTTTCTCAATAGTGTAGGTGTTCACCCTACCATCATGCACTACCTTCGTATCAAAGTTCCATGGTCTTCCCAAAAAAACATGACAAGCATCCATAGACATAACATCACACAATATCTCATCTTTGTAAGAACCAAATTAAAATTTTATCATACATTGTTCACTTACCATTCTAATTATCTATCACTATCACTCTTTAAGAAAAAAAGGGGTATTTGATATCCCTTTTGCAACCATGAGACCTTGTATGGATTTGGGTGTTTAATCATCTTCAATCCAAACTTTTCTAACATCTTCACAGACACTATATTATTTGTACTCTCGCTGTCCACAATAACTTTGCAACACTTTCCTTTCTACTTGCATATGGTTTTAAAAATATATATTATATGTATTAGTTCATGCTCCTCTTTGGATGGTATTAACAACACTTTCTTGATCATGAGGGGTTTCCATGTTTTGGTTACTCCATGCACTTGGGTGAGGTAACACTTTATTCACCTACCTGTGTAGTGTGGTTCCTGATTTATTTTCCTTTACTACCATCATGTTGTACTTTTAGACATTCAAATACCCAATGACTAGTTTCTCCACATCTAAAACAGTTTTTGGGAAATCCTCCACCCCTTGAGAAATATCTGCTTTATCTAGTATTATGGTTGAAATTACCTTGAGAAGTAGTAACTTCTTCTTCCTACCTTTCCTACCCTTTTCCACTATCAACTTGTCCTCTTCCTTTATGGAATTGTTCTCTTATTTTGGAATTGTTTTGTTGCTTGTGGATCAACTTCTCTTCTGCCTTGAATGCATATCAACATGCCTCTCCAATTGCTCTAATTTGAACCATATCAATTTCATCTTATACGAACAACCTTAGTCTATTTATATATCTCACAAATATTCTCCTCATCATATTTAATATGACATGTTCTTATGGTCAATTTATAGAACTCCTTCATATATTCCTTTACTCCCAAATCCTTTTGCTTGAGGTATTGAAGTATTTTAAACAACCCAATTAGATAATCAACGAACAAAAATTTAGACTTCAGTTTAGATACAAACTTGTCCCGAGTTTGGATCTTACCCTTTATCTTTCACTGCCTCTCTGTTTGGACATGATCCTACCAAATCAAAGCATGTCCCTTCAACCTTGCACATGCAAATTTAATGCATTTTGGATCCTCCATAGATTCATAATCAAAAAATCTTTCCATGTTGGTTATCCAATTTATCAATTCTTTAGGGTTTAAACTTCCGTTAAAATTGAGAGTATATATTTTTGGTCTATTTCCCATATTAGATATTTATCCAAATTAACCATTATTTTAGTTCTTCTCCTTGCTCATCATCTCGAGCTTTTGGGTGACCAGTCTCCTCTTCATTATCACTAACTTCCTCAAGATGAACCCCCAAGGGCTAGGTGGATTGGTAAGTGTAGGTGTGGTTGGGCACTTACCAAGAAGAGACCTAGGTTCAAACCTTGGGGGAAGCCAACCCTTTGCAAAGGTAGTAGTATGCTCTGAATCCTCTAAGTGCGTGTTAGATCAATGACAATGATATAAACCTCGGGTGACTGGTGGTCCTCATATCACATCAGGCCAACAAGAACAAGACGGATATGTTTATTGGAAGTAGTCCCTATGGTTTGAACCCCGTGCTTGCCATTTACTAAAAATATTGGCTATAACCAACTCTCCTATGTAACTAAAAAAAAAACTTCCTCAAGATAAACACCTCTCCTTTGGGTAGTCTTAATTGCATCTAATTTGGTCTTAATTCCTTTTCGCATTTTAGCTATATCTCTTAATCGGGTTCCAATATCAAGTGGTCTTCCTCTTCCTCATTATGTTATTTCTTCTCCAACACGTATTCTAAACCTCTTAAATGGAATTCTACTCTTATACCAAATGATGCAGTTAGAAGAAGGGGGTTCAATGAATAATTGCCTCCTTCAATAGCTTTAGCACTTGACTTGCATGGTATTGTATTCTCCGTAGGAGCAACACTTTTACTTGAATGGTGCCTTGCTCCCTTTCAAACGATGGGTTCAATGAAAATTTGCCTCCTTCAATAGCTTTAACACTTGACTTGCATAGAACTGTATTCTCCGTAGGATCAACACTTTTACTTGATTGGTGCCTTGCTCCCTCTCAAACAACGCTTCCATCGACAGAATACCATTCACTTGAATGACACTCTTATTTTTACTTGAAAGGAGCAATCCCGTTCATTTGAACTACACTTTTATCTTCACTTTAATGTCACAATTTTGAGGAGTTTATTTTATTTATTTTTTATTATCATTACTTCTATATATTTGGCTAGTGTGAGAAACCCCTATGAACAATGTGCAAGGTTGATCAGTCTCCTCCCAACTATGACCCCTCGTAAAGTTGAAAGATATACTTATCAATAAGTAATTTAACGTACACCCACCACCTCACACACTTGCCCTCACCGTGGTTTGAACCTTGGACATCTTGAAGAAGAACCAAAGCCCGAACTATTGCACTGTCCCCCCTAGCACATTATTATTACTTATATTGAATTGTAGGAAGCCAAGCCTCACCTGTATTATATGATAACTATGAAAACATAAAATGTAACATTTAAGTCTCCTCTTTAAAACTCTAATTAAATTAATATTATTTTGTTTTATTATATATATTATTTATTGTTTGTTGCTTAAGGAACCTTGGGTCGTTGGGTAAATACGAAGTTATAGGCTACTCATAAGCACTTGCCTATCCCCTTCTCCACTATTATTTATTATATTATATAATATTTTAAATATTTTTAAGGTATATATTAATTTTTTTTTTTTGTGGTATATAATCACAATGGAAATCAATTGAATACCAATATAACGTATTTTATTTATTATTAATATTAATATTTATATATCAAATGATATCACTTTAATTGACTAGATTCCTCAAGTTTAAAGAAGAGACCTATATTTAAATTTTATAAAAATACATGAATAATATCTAAGCTCTGAAAATACTCCTAAGTGGTTATTTAATACAAATAGTACAATTTCAATCCCCATATACCCAATTGGAAAAAATATATATTTATATTTATATAGATAAAAATATAATGCATAAAATTTAATTTAAAGGTTATATGTTAATGAAACATATTCTGGTGATGTAATGGTGTTTCAATACCATGTAACTAATTGAAAAAGATATTTATATTTATATAGATAAAAATATCATGCATGAAGTTCATTTTTGTTTATGTTTTATTATTACATATTCAATAGTAAAAGGCATTGGATTTTTCTAGCAAAAATCCAAGTTCAATTGAAGGTGATCCCTATGTGCCCCAATTTTTCAACCTTTAAAATTATTATTAAAAAATTATTAATAAAAATAAATATAATATTTAAGTTGTTGTAACACCCTAATTAATGATATAATACTACCCATTTGAAAAACATATTTATATTTATATAAATAAAAATATAATGAATAAATTTATATTTTTTTATTTTTTATTTTTAAAGATTATATTTTATTGAAACCATATTACATGGTACTTATATAATAGTATTACATAGTAATATGGATAACAAATCAAACTAAAATTGATAAGTTCCCTTAAAACTCACACATCTAAAAGGAAAATTAGTCAAAATAAATATAAACAATAGGGATCATTGCTCATTGCTTAGATAAGGATTAGCTCTCATAAGGCTTAGATGTGAAACAGAGAGATGGACAACACACAAAGAACAATGAGAAGAAAGGATATGTACTTTATGCAGCACAGGGGCAGTAGAGACAGAAGGACACTTTATCCATAAGTGCCCGAGTTTTTCAGACATCCATGACAAATACAAAGAAACACTTGAAAACAGGTCTATGACAGACTTATTTGAAGATAGTAAAATAAAAAAAGTTGAGGAATTGCTAACCCAAATCAGCAAGAGAATGAACAACCTTCTCAAAGATATTAAAGATCATATGATATGATTTGAGCAGTTGTACTTCCATATTTGAGGTCCCATAAACCATATTTGGGTCTTGCGGACGTAATTAAAATCTTTCATTTCATTTCACAATATAAAAATAAATGAATTATAAAATTGTTACTCTTTTTCAATTTTGATATATATAGATATATTATATGGGATTTAAACAATCCCCCACGGGGCCTCACATGGGGGCCTCACACTAGCTCGGCTACGCAGTCACCCTTGACTTATATCAATAATTGTTAGTAAAAAATAAATGAGTTATAAAATTATTAATCTTTTTCAAATATGGGATTCAAACGGACTTCACATGTATTACATCACACATAGGTATTACAACAAAGCTTGGTTATTAATCGTTTGGCAAGATTTTAACCTAAGTTTCTCCTTGAAATATGAAGAATTGAATCGAGTAAATCGATTGAACTAATATAAATTAATAATATATATATATAACATATAAAAAAAACAAATCATATAAAAAATAAAAGATACATATATTTCTTTTATATTACATCAATAAATTGGATATATGGCATGAAATTTGATAGTATCCCAGTGATAATCTAAGAATTATTAAGAGCTGAGCTAAGAGCCTCTTAACTCTTCGGGCCAAACGATTATTTATTAATTTGATTACAATCTATTTTTGCTCATTAATATGATTAAAATTGTTGTTGTTTTGATACATATGTAGTTTGTAGAAATTTGTATTAGATTTTTTACTTTGAAGTAATTTTCTCTCATGCCATTATATTGTTTATATTGATAAAATGTTATTGTTTCACATACATATATGTCTTCTATAGCACTTCAATAAATTGGATATATGGCATTATCACATATATTATTTATTAATTTTATTATAATTATTTTTAGTTCATTAACATGATTAAAATTGTTTTTATTTTATCCATATGTAGAGATTTGTATTAGATTTATACTTTTAAGATTAGTTTTTCAATCATTTGATCTCATGTTATTTTATTGTTTATATTGTATGATAAAATGTTATTGTTTCAAGGAGAGAATCTCATGTTATTTTATTGTTTATATTGTATGATAAAATGTTATTGTTTCAAGGAGAGAATTTTGTTGGTTTTTGTTGAAAATTTAGATCGTCGGACCAGTCATTTTGCAAACGCGCGAGCTCTCTTTCAAGGGGTTTGTCAACTCAAAATTTTAAAAGATAGGAAGATAATTGTTGAAGGGGATTCCCTCAATGTCATTAATATGATCAAAGGTGTTCAGGTCCCTTCTTAAACGATCGTGAATGAACTTGCTGAAACCCAAAGACAGATTTTAACCCTCGAAGTGATTGAGATTAAGTATGTTTACAAGGAGGGAAATAGATCGGCAGATTTTTTAGCAAACTTGTGACTTCTGCAGGAAAGATACACAATTTGGCAGGAGGATTTCCCAGATGGATAAAATCAAATAGATAATGAAATCTAGAGGAGAGAATTTTTGTTTTCAAATGGCTTTGATTCGTGGTAGTAGGGATCCCTTGGAAAGATTTGTTAAATGCAAGATTTTGTACCTAAATAGTGATCGAATTTTGAATTTGAAATATAGAATAATTCACACCATAAATAGTTGTTGTTGAACATCATTTCTGGGGGTTTCTGCTTGACTATGTTTTTTTCGATAGGTATAGTATCATGCATGAGACATGATGTCTTTTTTGGGGTTCTAGTTGATAGTAAAAGCTATAGTATGTTGATGGTTTTAGTTTGGATTTGTTCTGCTCGACTATTATGTAGCTTTGTTGTTTATCTGTTTCGTGGATCTTTTTTTGTTTGCTATGTTGATCTCTATGTTCCTTGTATCCAGGTGGTTGGTTGATCCACCTTTGTAAAAGGTTTGAGGCACCTTTCAAAACCCCTTCATCCATATTATAAAAAAATTGTTATTGTTTCACTTATAAGAATTTTTTTTTTTGGTTAGTGTGAAAAACCCTTCGATCGAATATGAGTAGAAAATTTAACACACAAGCACGTACACACACTGTGGTGTGAACTTTATACCCCCGAAGAAGAGCTAAATCCCAAACCATTGTGTTGTCCTCGTGATTAATTTTTATTTTATTTGATTAGTGTTAGAAACCCCTATGATCGATGCTCAGGGTTGGGTATCTCCATCCCACCATGACCTCTCATAAGGGGGAGAACTGAGGTTATCAATATGGAATTTAATACAACCCCACACACATGCATCATGGTTTGAACTTTGGACCTCTCAAAGAAGAGCCAAAGCCCTGTTGCATTGTCCATCTGAGACCTTCCACTCATAAGATTAACACCTTAGTGTTTAGTGCAAAACACTTTTCTCTCCATAGTATATAGCTTTTTAAATATTTGACCCAATAATTTTTATTAAAATATTTTTAATGATATAAAATCACTCATAAAAAAATATTTTAAAAATATATATTTTATGAATGTAAAAATAATAAAATTAAAAAGTGAGAGAACTATATAATATTAAAAAAATAACAGAATATATTTTTACAAACAAAAAAAGAGACAGATAAACATATAAAACTGATGAACAATAAAACTTACGGATTACATAAAAATGAGTCTCCATTATATGGGTTTAGCCACCACTGAAATCAATTCCCACCCAACAGTAGCATCAAGAGACTTTGACACTGAGTTCCTCCCCTGTCCAGAATTGTTGGGAACATCCTCCCAGCCATAAACAAATGGCTCTTGGTTGGTAGAAATTATCAAAGCTCTTAAGTTGTCCAAAGCTTTGACATGACCTCTCCATCAACTAGATGAATGTTTGATGGTTACCTATTATCACCTATAGGGTTTCCCACTTGCACAAATTATGTGGGTTCATACACTTAGATTATTTTGCAAAGGTGTGCAATGCATCACTTAAATGTATTTTATTAATTTTTAAATATAATATAGTTCTGTCACTTTTTAATTTTATTATTTTTTACATTTATATAATATATATTTAAAAAATATTTTTTATAAGTAATTTTAAATCATTAAAAATATTTTAATAAAAATTATTGGGTTAAATAGTTAAGAGCAAAGTGTTTTGTGCTAAATACTAAGGTTTTAATCTTATAAGTGGAAGGTCTCGGGTGGACAATGAAACGGGGCTTTGGTTTTTCTTCAGGAGGTCCAAAATTCAAACCATGACATGTGTATGGGGTTGTGTGTTAAATTCCCTATTGATAAGCTCAATTATCCCCCTTATGAGAGATCATGGTGGGATGGAGATACCCAGCCCTCCCCTTATGAGAGATCATGGTGGGATGGAGATACCCAGCCCTCCCCTTATGAGAGATCATGGTGGGATGGAGATACCCTACCCTCAACATCGATCATAAGGGTTTCTCACATTAACCAAATAAAATAAAAATTTTGTCTCAAAGACAACACAATGGTTTGGGCTTTATCTCTTTTCCGCGAGATCTAAAGTTCAAACCGTGGTGTGTGGTTATGTGTTAAATTTTCTATTCATATTTGATCGTTGAGGTTTTTCACACTAGCCAAATAAAAAAATCTTATAAGTGAAACAATAATATTTTATATTTTACTTAACATTTTATCATACAATATAAGCTAAGTTTCAAAATAGAAAATCTAATACAAATATCTACAAACGACATATGTATAACATAAAAACAATTTTAATCATGATAATGAACAAAAAATAATTGTAATAAAATCAATAAATAATAGAGATCCAAGGTTCAAACCGTGTGTGAGGGGTGTGTGTGGTGGCTTTGTGTTAAATTCCCTATTGATAAGTATAGCTCTCGACTTTACGAAGGGTCATGGTTGGGAGGAGACTACTCTGGGTCATAGAGGTTTCTCACAATAATTAAATTTAAAAATAAAAAATAAAAATAAAAATATATATTAATAAATAATAAATGTGATACTATCAAAATTTAATACAAAATATCCAATTTATTGATGTAATAGATGTAATATAAAAGAAATATATGTATGTGAAACAATAACATTTTATCATAGGATATAAACAATAAAATGGCATGAGATCAAATAATTAAAATACTAAGATGCAAAGTAAAAAATCTAATATAAATCTCTATAAACTACACATGTATCAAAACAGAAAAAAAAATAATTAATTATATTAATGAACCAAAGTTAATTGTAATCAAATTAATAAATAATATGTGCAATACTATCAAATCTAATGCCATATATCCAATTTATTAAAGGAAATGTATGTGTTTTATTTGTATATGATTTGTTATATATATATATATATATATATATCAAGTGGTGTTAGCTCAATCGATTAAATTTTTGGACATTTCAAAGAGACCTAGGTTCAAATATTGCATATAGATAATATCCAAGTATTGTTGTAATACCACTATGTGGTGATGATGTGATCTAAGTGGAATCCGTATATAACCCATATATATCAAAATTGAAAAAGAATAATAATTTTATAATTGTTCATGTATTTCTCAATTATTGATACAAGTCAAGGGTGAGTGAGCAGTCGAGTTGGTGACGAAACATGGATACCCGTTTCAATCTCGTATAACTCATTTATATTAATATTTTTTTTTTATTTGGTTAGTGTGAGAAACCTCTATGATCAACTCATTGATCTCCTCCCAACCATGACCCCTCGTAAAGCTAAGAGCTATGCTTATCAATAGGGAATTTAATCCACCACACGCCCACCCCCCTCACACACTCGCCCACGTTACGATTTGAACCTTAGACTTTCGAAAGACCAAACCATTGTGTTGTCCCCCCTCAGACTAATTTTTGTGGTTATTGTGATAAACCTCTACGACCAACACATAGGGTTGATCACTTCCCTCCCAACCATGACCCCTCGTAAGGTCGAGAGCTACACTTGTCAATAGGAGAATAACACACAACCATTTGCATATCAATAAGGTGGGCACAAAGAAAATGAAACCTTATCGGCCTCTACCAGCACATAGGACATTTCCAACTGTACCTTGTATCTGCAAGGTGGACACAGGGACAATAGAACCTAGGTCGGCCTCTACCAGCACCCAAGACTTTCACGTACTGTACTACACAAGTTTGGTTGCGCACTCACCCTTACTTGTATTAATAATTGTTATTGAGAAATAAATGAACAATTATAAAATTATTACTCTTTTTCAATTTTGATAAATATAAATATTAAATATAATATTTATATTTATCAAAATTGAAAAAGAGTAATAATTTTATAATTGTTCATTTATTTCTCATTAACAATTATTAATACAAGGGTGAATGCACAGTCAAGTTGGTGTGAGGTGACCAGTTGAGGAACGTGATCCATATGGTACATCAGTCGGTACACCAGTTTACCATAAAGAGGATCGGGACCCCTCATTAAAATATTTGGGTAAACCTAAAGTTTTAGTTTGCCTTTGTAGCGCAAGTGGAAAAGACAAGTTTGACCTCGTTGAATGGGAGGTCCACGATTCGAACCTCTGCAATGCGAAGGGGAACACAAAAAACTTCTTGTGACCTTCCTCTAGATAGTGGTATACCCAGATGGAATGACATTGTCCACTACCTAAAAGCAGCTCTCGAGGTTTCTTTCTAACCTAAAAGTTTTAGCCTCCAATGTTTACTTTCTAACCTAAAAGTTTTAGCCTCCAAGGGGTAGGTAAATTGGTAATTGTCTCTCTAGCTAGATACTTACTTAGAAGAGACCTAGGTTCACACCTTGGGGGTTGTTTGTTTGCAAAGGTAATAGTCTAATCCAAATCCTTTAAGTGTGTGCCAAATTGACAATGACGATATGAATCTTGAGCGATCAGTGTTTCCTTTTCACATTGGGTTATAAAATAACGAGATGACATAAGCTTGTTGGGGGCAAGCCCTGTGATTTGAACCCTACACTTAGCAATTACTAAAAATAGTATGGATGTAACCAACTCCTCTATGTATCAATAAATTATATATATATATATATATATATATATATATATATATATATATATATATATATATATATATATATATATATATTTATTTGTTTATATAAGTCAAATTTAAAAACTATGTTTTGCTATCGGCAAGGATGCCACTTGCATTATCAGTGATGTGACCCGGTTTCAATCCCCATGGTGGATGTGTATAAGAAGTATTTCTCAAAAAAGTAAATATTTTTTTAGCACCCGAGGGTTAGGTGGATTGGTAAGTGCTTGTCTGGCTAGGTATTTACCAAAAATACACCTAAGTTCAAACCTTGACAGTAACCTGCTTGCAAAGGTAGTAGTCTGATCTGAATCTTTTGAGTGCACACTAGATCAATGATGACGGTACAAATCCAAAGAGACCAATGGTCCCTTTCACATTGGATCAACAATAACAAAGCAGAATAGATTTGGTGGCAGCAGCCCATGTGGTTTGAACGTTGCACTTATCAGTTACTAAAAATAGTGTGGTTCTGACCGCCTATGTAACCGAATATATATATATATATATATATATATTTATTTATTTATTTATTTATTTATTTATTTATTTTATATACATAAATAATAATTATTATTTTTTATTTGGTTAGTGTAAGAAACCCATATGACCAACGCACAGGGCTGAGCAGCCTCCTCCCAACCATGACACCTGAGCTATGCTTATCAATAAGAAATTAACACAGCCACCACACACCCACCCTCTCACACAAATAATTACTAATTTTTATACAACAAATAGTTACTATATAACAAATACATTAGCTTTAATTTAATTAAGATAAACATAATTAAGAGATTTTAAAAATTTGTAACAAAATTTATTTTATATTAAAAACATTTTTTTTTTTATTGAAAAAATACTTCATATTAAATAATAATCAAAGAATACATCATCATAGCAACATTACAGCAGTTTGCGAATGAGCAACAAACAATCAGATGTAACACTTTTATCAATTCTAATACAGTCCTGAATAATCTCAGACCTAAACACCTTAAGTTGACTAGAAACAAGCTCAACAACTTTGCTAACAGTAACAACAATCGACACCTCCTCATTTTTAAAAATTAGACTACATCTATCTTTCCAAATACTGAACAAGAGAGAGAGTTTGATAATGTGCCAAAATATCCTTCTGTGGCTCACACAGTCAATGGAGTCTCCAAACAACACTGCCTTCCACCTTAGCTGCCCCTGAACAACATTGTCATACAACCAGACTGCCTTTCTCCATACCTTTCTCGTTCTCGGACATTCCCAAAAAATATGCTTAATTGTTTCACTTTTTCCACAACTGGAACAAGCATCCGATGCAAGCATCCATTTGGCTAGACGAGCCTTACTATGAAGACCCTGCATAATAACTAACCAGGCAAACACCTTCAACTGCATAGAAACCCGGAACGTCCACACCCCAGCGAGCCGCTTCTTCCATTTTTTGCAAGAACAACTCAAACCCCATCTGATGTTCAGAATGTCACCAAACGAGATTCCAGGAACCATCAACTGATAAATCTTAGAGGCTTTAAAACACCAAATTGGTTTTCCATATTTCCACCTCCAATCCTTCCAGATAGGACCTACAAGACCATTGGAAAGCTTGTATAGTTGCTCCATCGGAAGAAGACTTTGCATTTGTTGCACTGCATACCTATCGGAGGGCTTCAGTTTAAATTTAACAACCAACTATTGCCACGGAGTCCAATTACCAGTGTTTCCATCCCAAAGATCCGCCCACTTGAAAATTCCCTTCTTACCAAGTCTCTTGCACTGCAAGGTAGGCATATCAGTTGCATACGTCCCATTTTCTTTCCAAAGGCAAATTGCTTTGGAGAAAAGAGTCCAACCCCGTCTATCATCCAGAAAGTCCCATTTAACCAAGTCGACTACATCTTTCCAAGCCTCCCATATTCTTTTAATTAGGATGCAACCTCTAATTTTAAATTTCTTGGGGTGACCAACAATATCTTTGAAACTAAAATTTCCCTTGACTTCGTCAATATTCACACAGTTCTTAATCCGGTGATGCAACAACCTTTGCCAGCCAAAATCACCCTCCAAACACCTAATGACCCACTTAGAAGCAATAACCTTACCTTGAACCTGGATGTTGAGCAACCCAAGGCCACCCTCCTTCTTAGGAACAGTACAATACTTCCATGCAACTAGAGGAACCCGCCTGGAACCATCCATATTTACCCATAAAAAATTCTTGATACAGGTCTCTAGTCTTCTATATTGAGTAGGGTTTGGAAGCCAATAGGAGGAATAGTACATGTGGCACGTCTGAAGAATCTTACTTACCACAGTAAGTTTCCCTACAAAGGAGATCATCTTACTTTTCCAAATTTGAATTTTTTTCTCAAATCTGCTCATACACCAATCCCACATAGATTTAAGGGAAACCCTTCTACCAAATGGGATGCCCAAATATCTAACAATATCTCCATCCCCAAATTTTTGCCAACCTGTATGAATTCCTTCAGGCAAGGACTCAGCTCCTACCAACCAGTAGTCAGATTTAGTCTCACTAACCACAACACCAGAAGCAAGACAAAACTGACTGAGACAATCTTGTAGGCCAACAATCGAGTCCTTATCTATCTGAACAGTAAAGAATGAATCATCTACAAAGTGGTTGTTCATAATATGACCATCAAGAATAGCAATTCCTCTAATTTGATCGGCCAACCTCCTTTGTTCCAGCATATAACCCAAAGCATCGATGAAAAGAACAAAAAGAAGAGGAGCCAATGGGCAGCCCTGTCTGATAGATCTGAACAACTGAATGTCTTCTGACATTTTACCATTAACCACCACTCTAGCCGAGGCTGAAGAGAAAAACATTTGTATTTTATGAACTGTTGTCCTATTAAATCCAAGCCATTACAACATATTAAAAATAAAGGTCCAATCCATTCTATCATAAGCTTTATCAAAATCAAATTTTAAGAACAAAGCCTGTTGATTCGACTCCTCTGCCCATTCCATAGCTTCCCAAACTGAAAGCACCATATCTAGAATGAATCTACCTTTAACAAACCCAGTTTGTTCCTCTCGAACAATTCTAGCAGCAATGTCTCACAACCGAAGGGCTAAAGCTTTAGCCACTATTTTGTAAGAGACATTTAAAAGGGTAATCGACCTCCAACCCCCAATTTTGTCTTTATTACTCCCTTTAGGAATTAACTTGATCACCCCTTGATTCATCCAAGGAGAAAATCCAGCTCCATCAAACACTTCCTGAACCATTCTTACATAATCATCTCCAATACAGTCCCACATATACTTATAAAATTCAGCTGGGAGACCATCAGGCCCGGGAGACTTACCATTCTTCATCCTTGATAAAGCATAAAAGAGCTCTTCCTTAGAAAAATCAGCTGCCATCCTATCATTTTCAAAATTGATGATCTTTTTGGGCACACATTCTTTGAACAGATCTCTAGCCTGCTGGACCGGCAAAGAGTTCTCATAGACAACAAAAATCTGCTTAAAATGATTTTCAAACAAATTCCTTATTTCAGTCTCATCCTCAATATGAGTGGAATCCTCCTTTTGCAGAGTTAGAATATTTTCTGTAGCATTTTTCCTACGAATGTAATTAAATAAAAATTGCGTAGGCGCATCCCCTTCTTTCAGCTAGTGAAGCCTGCTCCTAATCTGAGCCCCCTTGCCAATGTAATCTTCTAATTTTTTTATTTCTCCTTCTTGGAGAGCAACCTTCTCCTGAAGAGAAGAGTTGAAGGGGTCAATCTCAAGCTTCTTTCTATCAACTTCCAAATTTTTCCGAAGAGACTTCATTTTCCTTCGTCGCCCTTTAGCCAACAATCTTCCCCATCCTCTTAAAAACTTGACCACCCTTCGAACAACAACATCCCACCAAGAAATCCACCCCTGCCTAGAAGGTCTCGGCTCCAAATTCCAAACACACCTGATCAACTCCCTACAGTCAGCGGAATCCAGGTGCGAGACATTCAGTTTATACGACAAATTCCTTTTCTCTACAAGCATGGCCCCAATATGCACACAAGTATGGATGGGTGCATGATCAGAACCCGTGACTCCAAGATCCACATCCATATATCTCTTCCCTCTACCTTCACAAGTGAAAATAGGATCAGCGTAGAACCTGTCAATCCTCGCAAACACCCTATCCATGCCAACCCTCCTGTTAGACCAAGTAAACCACCCGCCAGAGTCATAATGTTTTTGTTTGAAATTAACATCAAAAACTTGTAGAGCCACTTTCATTTTGGCCCAAGACTCTTTTTCAGCTCCAACAAGACAACTACCCAAACCACCTTCTCTATCTTCGTCCCATTCCACCATGTTGAAATCCCCACCAAGGAACCAACATGCCTTTGGAAGATTATATTGCATCCAATCCCACAAGCGGACCCTATCGCAAGCAATATTTAGGCCCATAAACAGAACACACACCAATCACCTACCCAACTACAACAAAAGTAGCCCAAACAATATGACCTTTCAGATCTTCACCCCTGTTAAGAAGAAGTGAAGCAAGCCACTATCTAACCGCAAGAACAACTCCTCTAGACCCCTGATGGTGAGATGAGCTCCACCAAGTGCCCTTCCAAGAACTATTCAAGCAACTGTGCAACTCAAAACCATCAACTTTAATTTCTTGAAGACATACAACATCAACAAAAATAGACTTCAAAAAACTACTGACCATCCTTTTATGAGTGGGGATAGTCATCCCTCTCACATTCCAAGATGTAATGTTGAACTTCATTAAGAACTTAAGGAACCAAGGACCTGAAACTGATTCCCATCAATACCAATACCTCCATTCCTTCCCCGCAAAGGAGAAACCTGCGAAGAGCCTCCCTGATCAACAACAACAACCTTCTTACCTTCATCTTCAATCTCAGACATTGACGAGTGACTTTTCTGAGTGGGATTTACATCATCCCCTGAAACTAAACCTTTTCAGGTTTTACTAGGCTTAGAAGGGGAGTCACGACCATCCCTTCTCTTCTGAACCACCTTCCATTCCTGCTGCATAATGGAAGAATTGGCAGGTTGATCTCGTGCTTGAGATCCTTCATCAACCTCCATTTCCTCTTTACCCTCTTGCTCTAAAACTGTCTCTTCCTCTTCTTTCTTATTGTCTTTTCCAATATCCTTAGCTTTCTAAACTTTTTTAAAAGGGTAATCCCTTACCATATGATCTAAATATTGACAACTAAAACAAGCATTAGGGAGATTTAGATACCTTACCTCTTGCTGCACCGAACCCTCGGGTGTGATAATCTTAAGATGCTGAGGGAGTTTCTTGCTCAAATCCACCTCCACACACACCCGTGGACTGAATCTGAGATATTTAAAAAGGATATTTGAAGATAATAATTTTTATATTGTTTATATTTTTTTTCACTAATTTTTCTTTTAGATGCATGAGTTTTAAGGGAACTTATCAATTTTAGTTTAATTTGTTATCCATACAATAAATGGTTCAACAAAGCACTTTTTACGATTAGTAAACATGAATTTCATCCAATAGCATTCTATATTTTCATTGGCATGAATAAAAGGCTAATATTTTTTAATATTAAAAATTAAATATACTTATTTTTTTTAAATATTTCTAAGAAATTACATAAAATCAGTTTAAGTAAAATATTTTACATCAAATTCATTTAAGTAGCATATATTGTATTGAATATGTGGTTGTAATGCAACACAAACTATTTAACCATAGAACTAGTTCTAATCAAACAACAAATTTTGAAATTTTTTAATTCCTTTCTAACATCTTGTCAATGTTACAAATTATATATTATTTATGTTTATATCAAGCATGTTAACATTGTGAGCGCCATTGTGTTGCTATAAACAAATGGTCCTTTATTTATTTCCTATATCTATTGCCACATGTAGAGAATTAAAATTGAGGTGTTTATCTTGATGTTTATATGCATAGCATAGTAAGCTTATTTTATTATTATAAATAATTTAATCGTTGCTATTACTATATCTACTATACATCATGTTGCATCATCAAAGAATTAGGTATTAAATGTCAAATTGTGTTTATGTTAAATGTTTGTGTTTATTCTATGCTTGTCATAGTTATTTTTCTCATTTAAATATAAGAAGAGTAAGATGAAAATATTCATACAATTCCATTGATGAAAGTTATAATAACAATGTTGATGATTATGTCTTTTTGCTTTGGCATGAAACCATATAAGCAATATCAACACTATCAAGACTATCTCAATCTATGCATCTTCTTGCTTTATCCACAATATCATAATATTATCTAGTGAATATCATTGTAGTAGATAGTATGATTGTTATTTTTCATCTAGATTTGTATACGTGTCATCTTATCTTATTCACATTGGTATTATTAATGTAAATAAACGAGAAACAAAGTAGACCATAATGAATGAGTAATTGCATAATTGTTTATTATAGTATTCTAAAAGGATACCTTGAATAATTAGGTTCATTAATTTATTGTTGACATTGCATTTAACACTTAATATTTTATTAAAAAATCAAGATAATGTTTAGTTGGGATGCTCATGTTTTTTTTTTTGCATTCTTTGGATTCTTCATAATTGCCTATATCCTTGGTTTGATCACAAAGTTTAGAGTTAGTCTCAATATGAGGTGTACATTGAGATCAATTCTTCTAGAAAGAATGAATGACAAATAATTTAAAGTGAAATCTAGCTATACTAAACATTATTATTTGTGAGTGGATGATAGCTTATGTAGTCATAAGGAGGAGGTTCAATGAAGGATTATCTCCTTCAAAAAATTTAACACTTGACTCGCACAACATTGTATTATCTGTAGGAATGATACTTTTACTTGAATAGTTCCTCACTTCCTCTCAAACGATGCACCATTAGCACAATAACATTTACTTGAATGACACTCTTATTCACAATTGAATGGTGTGATTCCATTCACTTTAACTGCACTATTATCTTCACTTGAATGACACAATCTTGTTCACTTGAGCTACACTATTGTCTTCACTTGAATGACACAATCTTCTTCACTTGAACTTCCCTTTTGTCTTTATTTGAATGACACAATCTCATTCACTAGAACGACACTCCTTTATTTATCCAAAATAATATTCTTCACATGAATGACACCTCGTCCCCCACTTCAATGATGCTTACTTCCTTTTGAGCAACACCTTGCTCACAACTTAAAAAACACATCACTTGAATGACATCCACTTGAATAGTTTCTTATTTGCCATTCAAATAACAATGATGCTTCCTATTTAAATGACACTCATGCTTGCACTTGAATGTCAATTTATCCAAATGGTTTATTCTTGAATTACTAGTGCTTGAACTACAACCACTCAAATAATGACTATTAGAGCAATAGGTATTTGAATGTCAAGCCACACACTAGATCAATGTATCTTTCCATAATACAAGCATTCTTCTGTCTTCTCCTACAAACCTTCAATTCTACATGCACCATTCTATGCAATCTACAACAAGAAATTCTAATAGCACAAGGTATTCATCATATACAAGATAAATTCAAGGTGAATATTAAAGGCATTGCCAATATACCTGTTGATTGTACATTACAATATTTTACCACTAGATATTTCTACACAGACATCTCTCTCTTACATAGGCCTCTAATGCCTATCGATATCTTTTCTCTTTTGCTTTTTCATTCTTCTCCCCCTCCTCTTATTTTTCCTATTGATTCATTTTTTTATTTCTCCTATTGATTTGTCTTCTTCCTTTTCCTTTCAATTCCTCTTCTTCTTCTACTCCTCTTTTTTTCTCTTTCTTTTTCTATTCCTTATATATACCAATGGAAGTTATAAACAAGTATAAAATACCTTACATATAACCATCATGTGTAGATGCTCCTGCATCATACTCACAAAGTAAGAGAAATTCTTCATGATCTCCAACCCATGATTGTGAATTTCTCTTCCAAGTTACTGTCATTTGAGTTTGGCTTTCTTCATAAGACCACCTTTTATGTTCTAGTCTTACCTTCCTTTGAGAACAAAACCTTCTCTTGTAGAATGCACTCAATATTTTTTTATGTTTTATCCCATTCCTTCACATCTATCCAACCACAATCAACATGTATTTTGTTGGCTACTTTATCTTGGTGCCAACACTTTCTTTTGGAGTGATTATATCCTCCACAAATATCACAAGGATGTAGGTTCCAATACCTAGTTGTCACATGTCCAAATATTCCACACTAACTGCAACAACCCATCCTAGGACCTTTCTCTTATACCAATTTATTTTCTCACAAATTTAGTCTCATTGCTTCTTGCTTGACATGTATATCCAAGGCCTTCATTCTTTGGCCTTATATCTATAATTATGGAAATTTTCATACCTTGCCCATATCTTCCCGATCCCTTACCATTATAACCCATTATTTTCATTAACTTGGAATTAATACTTACAGTGTGCCTTTAAAAGCACCTAATCTCTTCATCACAACTATGTTATTAAACAATATGACCTTTGTTGTGGCCATCAATGACATGATGAGGTTCATATTCCTCTGCTATCTCTTTATCATTCTTTTTCTCTTTCTCTTTATCTATAGTGTTACTTAGGGATGATTTTAAACTAGAAGCTAGAATCATTGCACTGTTACTTTCATTGTCCCTACTACCAGTAACCTAGGACAACTACCTCTTCCCCATTCTTATTCTCTTACTTGTTTCTACCTTTACCTCCACATATTTCATAACCTCTCTCAACATTGTCATTTATCCCTTTAAGAATTATTTTTCTATACGCACGCACATTGTATGATTGTTGTCCATTTTTTCCTTTGTCCTTTAATGGACTTAATGTGTACCTTTTGCAATCTTTCTTCTCCATCTTGAGAAATATTTAATTTCACTAATATTATAGCTGAAATTACCTTGAGAAGTACCAACTTTTTCTTTCTACCTTTTCTACCCTCTTCCACTATGAACTTGTCCTCTTTCTTTAGAGAGTTGTTCTCTTCTTTTGAAATTGTTTTGTTGCTTGCAGGTCAACTTCTCTTTTGCCTTGAGTGCATATCAACATGCATCTTCAATTGTTCTAATTTGAACCATATCAATTTCATCTTGCATGTACAACCTTAGTTCATGTATAAATATCTCAGCTTTCTCCTCATCATCTTCAATATGACATTCTCTTATGGTTAATTTGAATAACTCCTCCATATATTCCTTCACTCCCAACTCCTTTTGATTGAGGTTTTGAAGTCTTTTAAAAAACCCAATTTGATAATCAACAAGTAAAGGTTTGAGATTTATATGGTGGTACATATGGATAAAAAGAAATGCCAAAATTTTTAGAGAGAAGTATACTCCAATAGATCTATTTTGGTAAAAAATATTAAACAAGGTTACAAAAATAGTAAAAGATCATGTGGAAGAGAAAAATAACTATAAGGGAAAGAAAATTTGCATGAGGTAGACTCATGGGGCTTAGCAACTCCCACCCCTAGCCTAAGAAAAAATCAACATAGATGGAGTAGCCAAGGATAACCTAGGGGAAATGAGCATTTGTTTCCTCATAAGAGACTACAAGGGAAGGGTTCTTCATTAGGAATTAGAAGGCCTATGAGTAGCAATAAATAACGAAGAAGAGGCTTTGAAAAATATATAAGGCTCTCTCAATGCTTGGAAGAATGGAGTTCAAAATATCATAATGGAATCTGACTCACAAATTTTGGTGTGGTCATTAGATGAGATTAAGAATTTTAGACCAAGTGCATGGTAAATCAAGAACATAGTGAGTTAGATCAAATCCATCTAGAAATAGTTTGGGGATGTCATTCTAGTTTATGTAGGCCGAGTGAAGAATGCACGGGATTATTTTTTGGCTAAAAATGGAAGTGATAACCTTGTTGGATACTTGTTGAAATTTGATCATAATAGGGATATTGTATATTGGATGGAGGTGAACCAACAAGTTTTATTTCTAGCCAACAATGATTTAGGTAATGAAGTGTGTGGGACTAGGGTAGACGATTAACCTTTGGTTCAATATCATGTTTTTTCTTGTAGCACTCTTAGTCCCAATTTAGAATAGCCCTCAAAATCATGGAAAGAGGTATAAGCTAATCCAAGTTCTTTGGAAGAATATTAATCAAAATTGTAATCAAGATAGGAGTTTCTACTTTTTGGATTTTACTAAAAATATATGGTCCAAGGAGATGTTAGAGTTAAATTTATTAGGATCTTGGGGATGGCCAAAAGTGACAGGTCAACTATTGTAACTTTTATCCTACCATCTTAATAGGATTTTGAAAATGAGTGGAGGCAAGAAAATGCTTAAGCAGGAAGGTCAGGTGTCTGAGATCAGAGAAAGTAACGGTTTGCAGGTTAGCGGATGTGCTAGTGATCAGTAATTTGGGAAAAGTGTTGGCAGTTTGTAGGTTGGTGGTGGGCTTGACATTCGGTAGTATGGTGGGAGTGCTAGCGGTTTGCATATTGGTGGCAGGATGGACTAGTCATCAGGATGGTGCAGTCCTTGAGGGGTCTATTCTAGTGAAAGCAGAGAAAGGTATTTTCAAGAGCCTTGGTGAATCCCCTAGCGATCTAGGGAGTGGGTCCCAAAGGGTTTGTCACCCTTTTGACCCAGGTGAGTCTTATTTTATCATGGTTATTAATTGGGGCTTATCTCCTCAGGTTTCAAAATATATCTTCGACCTTTCTTCAATTAGCAATAAATTGGTTATTTCGGATAAATTCCTAAATTTTATGATGGAGGAAGGGTCGTGGAATCTGGTCAATAAGTTCCAAGGTTGTAGACTGAAGCTTGACTCTATTTGGTGATGTACATTCATCAAATGGAAATCCCTAGACTCGCTTGATATTATTGCACTATCCAATTCCTTCTTCCTCATAAAGCTAAACTACAAGGAGGATTTGAAGCATATATTGGGAAGGGGGTCATGGTTCTTTGATAAAATGGGTCTATTTCTACGTAAATGGGGTTCCTATTTTAATCCCAAGACTCAAAATGTGAATTTGACCCCCTTTGGGTGCATATCCTAGATTTACCGTTTCATTTATGGCATGAAGATATTTTGAGGGTATCACTAGATCTATTGGAGACCTATTTTTAATTGATTCAACTACCAAAGCAAAGACCAGGATGATATTTTCCAGGATGTGCATTATGGCTAACCCAAAGGTGGAGTTACTTGGTCATATTGAGCTCATTTCCAGCCAGGGTCCTTGGTTGCAACCAAATTATTTATGAAAATTGGCCCATTAAATGCTCTTTCTATAATAGATTTGGTCATTCCTTGGGGTCTTGCTCTCACAAGGCTCTAAGTGGGGGTACCCTAAAGAAAAATAGGTTAAAAATAGTTGGAAAGACTTAGGAAAAAATGGTCCCTTTTGGGATAGTCCAGTCTGATCCCTTGATCTGAAAAGAGTTTGATTTGGGTAACGAGATAGCAGATCAAATTCCATCTATGGATGTGTTTAAGATAGGCAAAGTGGTGGTCTAGGAAATGGATCGATATAGTTGCAGGAGCCTCGACTAATTAAATTCATTCGACCTAATAATAGAGACTCTCTTTCCTTTGGAGCTCCTCCAGAACCCCTATCAATGTCTAACCTCTCGGGAGCTAGTCTTAGAGGAACTTGGTTCTTCTTAGAAGCATAGTGAACTTAAATTCCTAGGGTAGGAGTCTCCAACCTTGCTAGAGTTGAAATTGTCTCTATGCCTTGGTGAGGGCTATTCAAGAGTAGCCAAATCCAAACCCAAAACTAGAGCTCCCAAAAAGGTCAAATGTATTTTGGAGTAAGTCGTAAGGTAGGTAAACCCTTTAAAAAAGTAGTGAGGTCTACAGAGATAGAATCAAGTATTGCATATGGACTCCAATATCAGTTTAAGTTTGAGAAAGAGGACAACAAAAACAAGCAATTTAAGCTAGAATATTTTTGTTGCTCCCCCCAATCTCCGAGTGGGGAAAAATCCATCAAATCCTATAAATGAATATGCTTTCATGGAATATTAGAGGCCTAAATGGGCCTGCTAAGAAGAGAGTTTGAGTTTATATTAGACAAGAGGTGCATCTAGATATTATCCTTATTTAGGAAACTAATATGGATAGGTGTAATGTAGAGGTAACTAAAAATATCCTTTGGAAGGGGGTTAGTTTTGTGGTAAACTCTGCCAATGGGGCTTCTAGGTGTCTCCTCTATTTGTGGGATCCTACTAAGCTAGATGGTTCAGTTCTTATTATCTCTGATATGGTGATAAATATTATTTTTTGTTGTAAAGAATCAAGATTTAGATGGATTACATCGAATATTTATGCCCCTAATTTTGGCCCTAGTAGGGTGCTCCTATGGGACTCCTTGAGTTTAATGAGAGACATGTTTAGGGGAGATGCCTGGATTCTTCCAGAGTACTTTAATACCCCTCTCTATCCTTCTTATAAAAGAAGCAACTTTGAACTGGGCTCTAGGAGCATGGAAGATTTTTCTTCCTTTGTTAACAATCAGGAACTGATAGACATAGATCTGAAAGGGTCCAAGTTCACTTGGAGTAATAAGAGGATAGGAAGTCAGAATATCCAAATTAGGTTGGATAGAGTCTTGGTCTCTAAGGAATAACTTCCCTTTTTTGGTGATGATCTCCTATTCTCACTTCCCAAAATTGTCTCAAACCACAACCACTAGTTTTGGAGAAGATTTAAAATCAAAAAAAAATCCCAGGTCGTTTAGATTTGAGGCTATGTGGTTGCAGCATCCAAACCTGGAACCAAGAATCAATAAATGGTGGCAGCATACTTTCTTAGGCCCACTAATCTCTAAAGTGACATCTAATCTTAGATTGTTCAAGGCAAACCTCAAAATCTTGAACAAATATATTTTTTGAAATATCTTTTGGAGGAAAATATAAAATTTTTAGTAACTTATGAAGTTTGAAATGAAACAGGGTAAGTGGAAAAAATGGATACACTTAGAGAAAAATATTTGTTAACAAAGTTTCACAATACCCTAGCTAAAGAGAAAATTGTTTGGTGCCAAAATTCAAGATCACTCTAGCTTAGGGAAGGAGACAGGAATACAAAAAAATTTCACACCTCCACCTTGATGTATAGAAGTAATAGTAGGATTAGCAAAACTTTGAATTCCAATGGGTCGATCTCAAAGGATATTGAGGAAATCAGGGATGAAGCAATCATGTATTTCAAATCCCTCCAATGCTTGAGAGAAGTTAGGGATCTTCAAGCTAAAGATAGACTCCTTCGAAATATTCCTACTCTAGTTTCATAATAGATGAATTCAGGACTCTGTGCCCCCTTTAATGATGAGGAAATTAGGATTGCAGTGTTCTCCATGTATGGGCTTAAAGCCCCTGGCCCAGATGGCTTCCCTTATTTTTTTTCCAAATATTTTAGCGTATTGTGGGGAAATATATTTGTGATGCTTTGAGGGAATTTTAAAATAAGAACTTCATGTTGATATTATGTTGGGAAGAAGTTGGCTTCTAGGAAATGGTCAAAATATTAATTTTTGGAGTGACAAATGGGTGGTTGATCGACCTTTGAATTCTTTTCCAAATCTTAGCCAGGTTGAGCCTATCACGACCCAGGTATTTGGAACAAAGGTTTATAATTTCATTGAGGTGGTGGATGGCATAAATTCCTAGAAACCCCTTACTTTTCTTGGGTTGTCATCGGAGGAAGATGTCATCTATAAAACCTTATCTGATGTTATGAAGTCGATCATGTTAGCTTTTGGAGATAAGCAAGAGAGGTTGGGTTGGGAAATGAAAGTGATGGATGTTTTTTGTTAAATCGACTTATAATTTATTAGATGTGGATGACAATCCCTGGTTCCCTGTTCATGATATTTAGTAGAAAGGCCTTACATCCAAAGTGAATATCTTCTTTTGGTTGGTGGTTTAAGGTAATTGTCTGATGTTGGATAAACTCCAAAATAAAGGCTTGGTCTTCCCTAATTGTTGTTATTTATGTGGTTTTATGGAAGAGTCTCTTGTGCATATTTTCTCTCTCTACTTCTATAGAGATATTTTTGCTCAATTGTTTCTCCTAGAGAGGTGATCAACTTTGTGGAGTAGTGGCAATATCCCTTTATCTCTCCTTGTCTTCGATACTTTTGATATTTTGCCCTACCTCATGTTTGGTGGTGTATTTGGAAAGAAATAAACTCCAAGATCTTCAAGAATATTTCCCATCATCTAGAGTCTATGTTTTTGTGAGATTTGGTTGCCAACATGGAGAATGTGGATCTCCTCTTTCTGGACATGATATTTATAAAAAGGATGTAGAGATTGAGAAGACCCTGGGCTTTAAGTCTCCTCTAATCCCATCTCCTAGAATCCTTCATCCTATTAGAGTAGATACAGTGTGGGAAACTCCCCTTCCAGGTTGGGTAAATTTGAATTTTGATGGAGCCTCTAAGTGTAATCTTGGTCCAACGGGAGCTGAGGGGTTTTAGATACTCAGAGGGATGAATTTTTCTAGCTTTAACTGAAAATATTAGAATCCATACTAGTCATGCGACGGAAGCCAGAGCCCTCTCCCAATGAGCTTTCCAACTAAGTTATTTGGGTTGCAGGGAGGTTATCATCAAAGGTGATTCCCTTAATATTATCAATATGGTTAAAGGGATCCATACACCAAAATGGACTATTTCTAAATTGTTAGATGAAGTCCACAAAATGACCCAAGCTTTGGAAGTTATCCAATTCAATCATGTTTTTAGAGAAGGCAATAAATCTGCAAACGTTTTGGTCAATTTGGGCCTCTCACAAGATAGTATCTCAATTTGATAGAAAGATTTCTCTAAGACATTAATCCAATCAGATAATTATTTTGGAAAAATATAACATACTCATCTCAATTTTTGGAATGTGGTGCATGCTCAGCGGGGTTGAGAGGTTTTCAAATTTTAAGAGCCACCAATTTTTAAATTTAAATGGGATGTTGTTTGGTGCCCCTATCCGAGGTGGCTTTAACAAGTGGTAGTATGTGGATGGCCCAATAATTAGGCCTACCATGGAGGAAATATTTAGGCTAAGGTGTGAGCCCTGGAGCCAATAGCCCCTGGTTATGAGTATCAAACAACTCTTCTAGTTAAAAAGAACTTTTAAAAATATTTTCATGCCAAGCAGATGAAGCAAATTAATTATTGGAGTGTTGGGTTGGTTCTCGAGGCACGAAGGGAGCGGAGTTCTAAAGTCAACACTTATGAGAGTTGGTTTGTCAACACTCATTACATGAAGTGGAATTAGGAGGTAAACGTAAGGTTTGTCAATCCGAGTAGGCGCTTTTACATGTGGTCATTTAGATGGAAGTACAAAAGCCACTCAATCTAGACTTGGTGTATTGCGATTGACATGCTCAAGAGGTTATTTACCATGTCAAATGTGGAAGACCAATTTTGATGATATGACTTGAACGTAATCATAGTCCTGTTAGTCAAAAAGTGACTAACTACAAAAAAATAGGTGATGCACCTTTTTGCATATTTTCCAAGAAGACCGAAGTGGCCCATATGCTAAAGATCAAAGAAAAAACAAAATACCGCAAGGAGGCAAAAGTGTCGCGATATCGCGACATGTTGCATTTTTGCGGCTAAGAGCAACAAAAGGGAGCAAGGAGGCAAAAGTGTCGCGATATCGCGACATGTTGCATTTTCGCGACTAAGAGCAACAAACGGGAGCAAGGAGGCAAAAGTGTCGCGATATCGCGACATGTTGCATTTTCACGGCTAAGAGCAAAAAAATGGAGCAAGGAGGCAACATGTCGCGATATCGCGACATGTTGCATTTTCGTAGCTAAGAGCAACAAAAGGGAGCAAGGAGGCAAAAGTTTCGTGATATCACGACATGTTGCATTTTTGCGGCTAAGAGCAACAAAAGGGAGCAAGGTGGCAAAAGTGTTGTGATATCGCGACATGTTGCATTTTCGTGGCTAAGAGCAACAAAAGAGAACAAAGAGACAAAAGTGTCGCGATATCGCGACATGTTGCATTTTCGCGGTCCAAAGCAAAAGAGTCCAAGCGGGAAAGAATGTCGCGATTTCATGACATGTCGCATTTTCGTGGCTGAAGGCGGCAAAAGAGTCCAAGCGAGAAAGAATGTTGCGATTTCACGACATGTCGCATTTTCGCGGTTGAAGGTAGCAAAAGAGCAACGCGAAGGAGGAGTGTCGCGATTTCGCGACATGTCACATTTTCGCGACCATCCGAAAGGAAATAAAGGAAAGACATAGGAATGTCACGATTTCACGACATATCTTATTTTTGCTAGAAAATAGCAAGAGGATACTGAGAAGGTAAGGAATTTCAGGATTTCATGACGTATAGCATTTTCACGACCGCCAAGAAGAAATGAAGGAAAAGACATAAAGATGTCACGATTTCGCAACATGTCTCATTTTTGCGGCTGGAAATGGTAGAAGAGCAAAGCAAGAGATGAATGTCGTGATTTCATGACATACCTCATTTTCATGACCTGAAGTGATAGAAGAGCAAAGCAAGATACGAATGTCATGATTTCGTGACATGTCTCATTTTTGCGGCTAGAAGCGACAGAAAAGCAAAGCAAGGAAAGAATGTCGCGATTTTGCGACATGTCTCATTTTTGCGGCTAGAAGCGACAGAAAAGCAAAGCAAGGAAAGAATGTCACGATTTCGCGACATGTCTCATTTTTGCGGTTGGAAGCAACAGAAGAGCAAAGCAAGGAAAGAATGTCGTGATTTCGTGACATGTCTCATTTTCACGACTGGAGGTGGCAAAAGAGCAAAGCAAGGAAAGAATGTCGCGATTTCGTGACATGTCTCATTTTCACGGCTAGAAGCGACAGAAAAGCAAAGCAAGGAAAGAATGTCACGATTTTGTGACATGTCTCATTTTCGTGGCTGGAAGTGACAGAAGAGAAAAGCAAGGAAAGAATTTCATGATTTTGCAACGTCTCATTTTTGCGGCTGGAGGCGGCAAAAGAGCAAAGCAAGGAAAGAATGTCACGATTTCGCGACACGCCAGCTGTAAAGGAATAAAGTATATTTTTGGCAACTGGGGACATGCACTGACATCAGGTGCTGATTTTTGAAGAATGGTCTATTGATTATAACCTGGCAGGTCTACTGGATGATTATAGAATAACAAGCTCATCTAAAATTAGCCAGAAGTAAATCTATCCAATCTGTGGGAAATCCGTTGTATATTATTAGAAACTGCAGACAATTACTTGTAATTGATTGAATAAATTAAATGTACGTAGTAGAAGATACTCTTTTTAGGGTATAAATAGGAGTGAGTCGACCATGAAAAAAGGTCGGCTCTTGGACGTTTACAAGCTTGATGTACATGTATTGGATTACAAGCAATAAAATATTTCTTCTTCTGCTTTCGAAACTTACGTGTGCAAGTGTATGTATCTCGGTGTTTTAACTTTTATTCACTCTAAGTTTTATAATGTATCTATTCTAAAATCTGGACTGTGCATGTATAAATCTTGTTTCTAGAGTTGAACATTAAAAGATAGTTACATGCTTTTAGATGAACATCTAAAAGTCACACTCAGGAATTTGTGTTTTCTATAAAGAAGATATAAAGAAAACTCTAAAAGTAGTAATTTGCATCATCAATGTTTGCTGTTGTCCAATCTGTACCATGAGAAAAGTTTCTAGCTTAGGCTATATTTCCCTTATCTCTTGTTCCCCTTTTCTCTAAAAAACTCAAAGGAACCAGCCTTCTCTAGAGACTAGACAGATGATCTCAAGCAAGATTTTTCTATTCAATTTTGGCAAAGTCTAAGGCGCAAGACTATTAACCGAAGGCAGATTTTGTTCCAATAGTTTTTCGCATGCCCGATGGGACCAACAATCCCATAGTATTGTATAATTTTTGGTGTTTTACCTTAAGAGCATTTTTGTTTAAAAATCTCAAGAAAAAACACCTGGCAACTCCATTGTAATTTAGACCATAAAAGAAAGACCTTGTCTAAAAACTTTTGGTTATATAGCCATATGATAACCAGATCCCGAGCTAGAAACTCTGAAGAACCTATTGAGTTCTTTGAACTACATCTCGAAAGCCTAAAAGCACACCTTGTGCTAGCCACACGATAAAATCAGCCCAGCACCATTAGCACCTCTTTAACACCCGTTGTAGGAGCATCTGCAAGCAATCCCATATTGGTTGTAACTCCTTTAGCAATCATGGCAGTCGCCCCTGCCCCAGCACATCTTGTATAGAATCAAACTAGCCCTTTGAACTTGGGAACACACCACCAAATTCCACAAGCTGCACTAAAAGCATTACCGACCTTTGACGAAATAGGCAAAATAGCAAATGAGCACTATTTAGATGTATTAGTGCTAGCATCTATTTACAACATCACTCAAGAAGATGTAATGTTCAAATTGTTGATTATATCTTTGAAAGGAAAAATGCTCTATTGGTACAGAGCGCTTCCTGCTGGATCCATTACTTCTTAGGTAGTACTGGCCGACCGTCTAGTCGATGAATTTAATATACATGCAGATCCTTTCACATTGCTAAATAAATTTGTAGATTAAAAATACCACGCCAAACAAAAGATAAAACCACAATAACGGAGTACAGAATAGTTGCACAAAACAAACGATTTATATTAATCGATGGAGTTTAAAAACTCCTTTTGAATACAACTGGGCCTGTAACCCTTTTTGTGATACAAAAATTACAAGTTATGCTAGGATTCTCTGAAACCCTAGCTGGCATGAATGGTGGCGTTTTCGAATAGCGTATCTTCAATCCCAACAGAGTGAGTGGGCTTTGTCGTATCCCTTGCTTGGACCACTCCAGCTTAATCAGCTGCCATCAATAAACCGGATCTGTTATCAAAAACCTGCACACATTAACACTATCAAGGAGTTAGAAATTAATAAGAGGGCTCCACTGTGTGAGCCCTCGAAAACAATCTAAAACCCTAAAAAACGAAGTGCAAGAATTCAATAACAGATCAATAAAAGAAAAGAAGTTAATTGCTTTAAACTAATTTATATCTGTTCTCTGTTAACGCAGCTAGACCAGGCGACACCTGGAAGTAATGTGGCTGTCAAATCGGCTACGGAAGGTGCCCTGGTGCACTCGCTGAATGCCCGCGTGCTTCTGGATTAAGGTTTTAGATGCCGGTCAGAGTCTGTGGCTGTGGGTAAACGCCCGCAGGCACTTGGTAAACGCCCTTGGGCACTTAGTAAACACCCGTGGGTAATTGGTAAAGGGGTAAACACCCGTGGGCACTTGCGACAAGAATGGGGGATTCTGCAGAATGCTGCAGAAGAGATGGCGGTGAAAGCGACGACGGAAGCGACGATGGATGCGGCGAAAGGGTAGCAGAAGAGAGATAGAGGAGATAGCAGTAGAAGAATTAGAATCAGAGATAGCGCATAGGAGATAGAAGTAGCAAAAGACATAGGAAAAAGATAGATAGGGTTTGAGCCATCAAAGTGACTCGATTTATAATCCACTCTTAGGGCACACTTTAGGGTTTTAACGACACTTTGAACGTGTGGCTAAGATTAAAGTGGGTCTAAGGGTAGAGAATAAATTTAGGTTGTGAAATGGATTAATATGGATGGACGGATGAGATTAAATGAAGGATGGACGGCTCAGATCAAATTACTTAAACTATTATTTAAATATATATATTAAAATATTAAAATATATATATAAATATTAATTTAAATAAATTTAGGGATGAAAAATGGCGGGAAAGGTGAAATTGGGCCAAATAATGGCGGGAAGGTGGATGACCGACACGTGGCTAACAGGAAGGTATAGATGACTTGCAAGTGGCTAGATTTTGGTGTCTACAGATGCCCCTTTTTGAGCTGCTTTGTGTGAAGACACAATGCGGCACAAAAACTTAGGACACTCGAAAAGCTGGATCAGACGCAACTCTCTCTCAAGACTAAAGCACAACTTTGAAGACCAAATAATAAAAGAATGTTTAAAATTTATCAGCTTACCCCCTCAATTGGCGAGCGAGAATGGTTCTCGCAAGCCAATTGGAAGAAATTCGAAAGAAAATGAACCGTTTTTGCCCCAACGGTGAAAAAGGGGTTGGTGTATGAACCATCTGTTTATGTCCCAACAGAAAAGGGGTTGGTGTACGAACCATCTGTTTATGTCCCAACAGAAAAGGGGTTGGTGTACGAACCATCTGTTTATGTCTCAACAAAAAAGGGGTTGGTGTACGAACCATCTATTTATGTCCCAACAGAAAAGGGGTTGGTGTAGGAACCATCTGTTTATGTCTTAACATAAAAGGGGTTGGTGTACGAACCATCTGTTTATGTCCCAACAGAAAAGGGGTTGGTGTACAAACCAGAAAATAATATGATTGAAGACGATATGAGTGATGTGAAAGATGAACCGTTTTCTGCCCCAACGGTTAGAAAGGGATTTTTGCCAAATTTTAAATTCCATGATCATGTAAGATGAATTCTACTATTAGGAAAGTTAAAAATTGATAACGGATGCCCCAACTCCGTGGGTGAATCCATACTTGTTGATGAAATTGCCTTGTTGGCGTCATTGATATGCGAGAGATGCAATATGAAAGAGTCCAAAACTTCGAGAGATGCTCCTAGTGATTGTATGGATAATTCCTCGGGTCGGAACCAATCAACCTAGGTAGCCTTAATCTCTAGCAAGACTCAAAATAATGATGATATTGAAGATTTGTCCACGTTTAAGGCCCCATGAACTAGGCCATCAATGACAGTTGTTTAAGCAAATTGATCTTGGTATGAGGTCACTTGAAAAGTAGGATACCCAAAATTGATTTCCAATTTTCAAACAGTGAAATAATTGATGATGATAAATGGTAAGTGTCCTTATGGTGGTTTAATCCTCTTACCGAATTGCATGGATGCAAATCGTTGCAATCGCCAAGGTGATAGAATATATCACTAGATACGAGGTTTACTTTAATTTGATTTGGCAAAAATATGCATGATGAAAGAAGAATGAATGAAATTAACGATAGATCAGAAGAATTGGTGAATGTGGTTAATTTTGTGAAGGTTTTGAACATTTTTAACCCAATTTGTAAATCAATGATGAATGATGCGCTTTTTGAGCAAAATGACAAAATTTGTTTCCAAAACTAGTTGTAACCTTCACAAAATGTTTTATTATGATAAGAAGAATGGATGGATGCAATTTGATGAAATTTGGAGGAGGTAAGCTTCAATTTTGTAAGTTTTGTTCTTTTATTCCATACTGACATCAAACGCCGATATGCATTTGGAGGTGGCAGAAACGCCTACTAGTGTTTGAATGCATCATGAAATGCCCCATTGCATCTGAATGCGCCATGAAATTCCCCACTGCATTTCAGGGCACCAAAACCAGCTATTTAAACAATTTCAGCGAGAATTTCACTCATTTGTGTGTTCGAGCTTGAGAGAAGTGTGTCTGAGGGAGTGGAATGAAGTGAAGTGAAGTGAAAGGTTGTGTGGGAGAGTGAAGCACGCGGGAGCTATGGCGGATATGGGAGCGGACGCACCAGTGCAGCCAGCTGAGGTATTTGTTTATTTAAGCAAGTACTTATATTTGTTTTTTTTTTTTGAAGTTTTTTTTTTTTGAAGTTTTTTTTTTTTTTTTGGAAAAAAATTTGTAACAAAATTTTGTTTTGTTGTTTTGCAGCTTAGGGTGTTAGAGGCACGACACCGATTCTCCTCTATCATTTCGAGGATGAGGAGGTCGCTGTACCAGGCAGACTGGGAGATATTGGAGGCAGTGGGAGGATTCCTTACTAGGTCTCAGGGGTCCTCTTTTGATGGTTAGCTTAGTGCTTAGATGCACTCTTTATGAGCCTTGGTGCTCTATTGTATATTGTAGCCTTTTGGCATTCATTGTACAGTTTGACCTTTATACACATATATATATACATGGCTTTTATTTTTAGTGTTTTACTTTTTTTTGTGTGAATGCCTATGTTTTTGTGATGCATGTTTTGATATGTTTTAATGTTTTTGATGCATATGTGATGGAATGGAATGCAAACTTATAGATGATTAATGCGAGACTAAGTAAATTAAATATGCACTAAGAAGCACTCATACTTTTAGATAGTTAGTTTTAGCCAATTGTTATCATAATTGTTTAATCAGGGGCACCAAACTTGGTGGCTTGTGAATGGATGACATATGGAATGACATGAATATGGAAGAAGATATGGAGGTTGATATGGAAGAAAATATGGAGGAAGACTGTTTTACAAAGACTCAAACATGCTAGTGGTATCAAAAAAACTTACTAATACTGCCTAATTCAACTAGGACCAAATGTGTGTGCATGCGAGTTCATTAACCAAATCAGAAGCATGGTAGTGACTCTAGGCAATCAAAAACCCGTGTGTGTGCAAGTGTGTTCATTAACCTCATCTTGCATAAATTAGGTAACCTCGTTATGGAGAAGACCCCAAAGCTAGTTTGTCCGTATGAGCATTCAGAGGTCTCTCTTTGAGAAGAGACATGTCGCCACGCAATGAGTATACTCCACTGCCATTCAAGCGTCTATAGCCCCGGTGAAGGTTAACTCCATAGTCCATGTTGTTTTTGACCTTTGTAAGCTTTGGGAATGACTACCTATCCGTCTGACTGGACAAGTAGTACAATCCTTACAACTTATTTGGGATCAGTGGTGTGTGAAAAATGTTCATTTCCTTAGAGCTTTGGGGAATCGGATTCTCAGCCGAAGTATGATGAGAATTTTACCCTATCCTTACTACTCTGTTTATATTTATATTTTGTTATTTGCTTGTGATAGTGGTAAGAACCACCGTTTTATGGACTATGTTTGAATGATAGGACATACGAGGATTACCCTGTTCACTTCGAGGCACAACCCAAGGATGGTGTTATCTCTCTTTGACACAAGATGTTTTTAAGATGTGAAAATGTGATAGGTTCAAGACCGCTTTTGAAATCATTTCCCAATACTCAAGATTTTATTTAGTGTAATTGGTGATATGGCCCTAGAGAATTTTGACATGCATTTCGAAGTTTGCTTAAAACACTAGAAATGTCTGAGTGACTGAAAACATTTTGGCAATGTAAATATATGCAAATGGAAAATGGATGTATGAATGACAATTCGGTTTGATGGATTTTATGAAGGTGCCCCTGATTAAGGCAACATGACTTTTGCTTGACCAAATTTTATATCCAAAAGATAGAATGGTCTCTAACATGATATGCAACTATGGCTGAAAATGAAATGTTATGGTTTTGAATGAGATGTATGCAACTAGCAATGAAATGCAAATTCTTTTTATTTTATTTGTTTTTTTTTTTTACAAGCCATGTATATATGTACATATAAAATTCAAACTATGCGTAGAATGCTCTCAAGTGTATAACATTAAGTGGTTCGGGTTCTTCCTCTCCCTCTAAATTGGCAAGTCTATAAGTTCCATTACCCACTCTTTCAGTGACCATATATGGACCTAACCAATTAGCCACGAATTTATCTCGAAGATGCGGCAATGCATTGGTGTTTTGTTGATTCTCTTTAAGGACAAGATCCCCTACTTGAAATTCTCTTAGATGAACTTTGGCATTGTAAGCACGTTTCAATCGGTCTTGATAAACTCGCAAATGCTCTAAAGCATTGATTCGTTTTTCATCTATGAGTATGAGTTGATCAAGACGTGCTTGTCTAGCAATATCATCATCGATAAATTCCTGCAAAGAAATTCACAAGGAAGGGATCTCGAGCTCAAGAGGCATGATTGCTTCAGCTCCATAGACCAAAGAAAATGGCGTTGCCCCAATGGGAGTTCTGATGCTTGTTTTGTAAGCCCATAATGCCAAGGGGATTTGTGTATGCCAATATTTATGATTTTCTTTAACAAGTTTCTTAAGAATAACAATTATGGTCTTATTGGAAGCTTCAGCTTGTCCATTGGCTTGTGGATAGTAAGGAGTTGAGAAACTATGTTGGATATTATACTTTTCGCAAAGAGCTTGAACATCCTTATTCTTAAAAGACTTGCCATTATCAAAAATGATTTTAGAGGGAATACCAAAATGACAAATGATATGGTGAAGTATAAACTCCACAATTCTAGGACCTGTCATACTGGTTAGAGGAATAGCTTCAACCCACTTTGTGAAGTATTCGATGGTCTGTAATGATGAAAGTATGTTGTCTCGAAGAGGCGGTGAAATCTTGCCAATTAAATCGATACCCCATTGTGAGAAGGTCCAAAGGCTTTGGATGGGCTGTAAAGCTTGTGATGGTATATGGATTAAATTAGCATGTTCTTGACACTTTTTACATTGTTTAACATACTTGCAACAATCTTGTTCCATAGTGGGCCAATAATACCCCATACGTAAAATACGCTTTGCAATGGCCATTCCACTAAAATGACCACCACAAGTACCATCATGGGCTTCTGCAATAGCTCTATGTGTTTCACCTGCTTCTAGACAGCGGAGGAGTACTCCATCATATCCACGTTTATACAACACATCCCCCAAAAGAACAAAATGAGCTGCCTTTTGCTTAAAGCAGCGGCGGGCAGTTCGAGACAAATCAGGTGGAAGTGTTCCAAACTTGAGGAAGGCTACTATCTCACTAGACCAAGGCTCATATGGATCCGAATGGATAAAGCAAACATCTTTTTCATCTTTAGACTCAGCACGGACAATTGCAGACTTAGAGATTGTGGAAATGATTAGGGGTTGTACCTCTCCAAGGGAGTCCTTTGGAATCAATGATCCAAGAGAGGCCATAGCATCCGCAAATCTATTAGTCGAACGAGGCAAACTAGTGATATCATACCAATCAAACTTAGAGAGCAACTTCATTGCTACATCATGATAAAGCTTAATGGTAGGTTCTTTGGCTTGGTATTCTCCTGTAATTTGTTTAACCATGAGTTGAGAATCCCCAAATATCCGAATACGCTTAATGCTCATAGCTATGGCTGATTGAAGACCTAAAATTAAGGCTTCATACTCTGCTGTATTATTGGTGCATTGGAAGTCTAATTTGAATGATAAAGGGATGGGAATCCCTTGAGGTGTATGAAACACAACTCTAGCACCCTGACCTTTCGCGCACTTAGAGCCATCAAAGAATAACGTGATGTCAACATCTTCCTTCGAAATGATGTCCTCTTCTTGTTCAGTGATAGCAAATACCGAATCATCTGGGAGCTCAATAATCAAAGGATGATCACTAGGTAGCGGAGCTTCCACAAGTTGATCGGCTATAACTTGACCTTTAACAAATTTTTGGCTAATGAATTCAAGATCGAATTCGGTAAGCAACATTATCCATTTAGCGGTATGAGTGTTATTATAAGTGCGAGACATCATATAACGCAGAGGGTTTTCTCTAGCTATGACATATGTTGTATGGCTAAGCATATAATGACAAAGTTTCTTAGTGGCAAAAACCACTGCTAAACACAACTTTTCCACATAAGCATATCGGGTTTCATAGCTTACCAATGTTCGACTAATATAATAGATAGCTTGCTCGCGATTTTGTTCATTCTTTTGTGCAAGCATTGTCCCTAAGGCAAAGTCCGTTGTTTGAGATATAAAGGTTGAAAGGGACCCCTGGACGAGGCAAAGCTAAGACTGGCGGAGACGCTAAGTACTACTTGATGTCATCAAAGGCTTTCTGACATTCATCTGTCCATGAAAATTGTACTCCCTTTTGTAGTAGGTGGCAAAATGGCCTACACTTATCAGAAAGTTGTGCAATAAAGCGACGGATTGAATTAATCTTTCCTTGTAAACTACGCAACTCCTTCAAATTAGTTGGGGGACACATTTCCATAATGGCTTTGACCTTGTTTGGGTCCACCTCAATACCTCGTTTAGAGATAATAAAACCTAGGAGTTTGCCTGAGGTAACACCAAAGACACATTTCTTAGGGTTCAACCTTACTTTATGCTCTAGAATCCTATCAAAAACTTTTTCCAATGCATCAAAATGCTCTTGTCGAGTTTTAGATTTTGCCAATAAATCATCCACATAATCTTCGATAATCTTATGCATATAATCATGGAAAATATAAGTCATGGCTCGTTGATAGGTTGCACCTACGTTCTTAAGGCCAAAAGGGCATCACCCTGTAACAAAAAGTTCCCCAAGGTGTAGTAAATGCTGTTTTGTGTTGATCTTCAGGGTTTATTCGAATCTGGTTGTATCCTAAAAATCCATCCATGAACGAAAGCATTTCATGACCAGCACAGGTTTCGACAAGAGTATCAATGTTTGGAAGAGGAAATTCATCCTTAGGACACCCTTTATTTAGATCTCGAAAATCGGTGCAAACACGTATCCCCCCGTTAGGCTTGCGAATGGGTACCATGTTAGAAAGCCACTCAGGATAATCAATCGGGACTACAAATTTAACATCCAGAAGCTTCTGAATCTCCGATTTAACTATGAGAGCCACGGTAGGATGCATTTTCCTAAGTTTTTGTTTGACAAGTTTAGCATATTTTTGTAAGGTGAGGTTATGGACAACCAAATTAGGGTCTAGGCCTGGCATGTCTTTGTAAGACCATGCAAATATCTCCTTCTTCCGCTTGAGTAGAGCAATCATTTGCTCTTGTTCCTCTGATGATAGACTTTTAGCCAGTTTCACAATTTGGGTATTATCTTGGCCTGTACTAAGGTCTACATCGATAGTTTCTTCAATAGACATGTGGGAACCTTCCTCAAGCTGATGGGGAGTAGGGATCAGATTTATGTCATCTAAAATGTCATCAAGCTCCTGTGCCTTGCTCTCATCTATGTCTGCTCGGAAGACCTCCGGCTTAGAAGATGAAGGTGAATGTGGAGGTGAAGGAGGAATGTAGTTGGCGGAAGCCCTTAAAAATTCCTCGGAAAGGATGAACTCTGAAATAGATGGAGGGGATGAAATCCGATCCATGTCAATCAGGCTTGGGTTGATCGGGATTGGCTTATCCGGATCATATGGATTATGGAGCAAGGTAAATAAGTCTTCAAAATTCATTGTCAACTTATGAAAGAAAGAATGGCGGAATGGAAGGGAAAACCGGTGAAGACCTCGGAAGACCTGAAGTGCAAAACAACATAGTTTTTTTAGTTTTTTTTTTTTTTTTTTTGGTTTGAGTTTTTTTTTTTTTTTTTTTGTAGTGGTGAAAACCACTATTACACACATACATACAGCAATAAAGTATTTTTTTTTTATATTTTGATTTTTTTTTTTTTTTTTTTTGGAATTTTCTAATTTTTTTTTTTTTTGGTAGTGGTGAAAACCACTATTTTAGTATATACATATAATACAGGTTTGGATTATGGCTTATGGATGTGGCGGAGGGGGTGGTTCACCTCGTTCTTGTGGAAGAAACAAGCGAAAGATGGCCTCTTGGAGAGGGAACAATTGGAGATAAAACTTGTCTTGTTTAGTGAGGGGAACAATGGGCGCCGACTCTTCTTCAGATTCATCAGCATTTGACATGACGTCAAATTCTTCATAGACTTCATCTTCGGATTCGTCGGGGTGGAGGATTTCTTCTTCTGAATTAAGATTGATGCTTTGAAAAGCTCGTTCAAAAGAAGAAAGGGATGGAAGTGGTTGGTAGCCCGGACCAAAACGCTCGGTGGGTCTCTGGTATGGCATATCAATGCGTTCAGTTACCCCTTGCTCGTATCGACCTAGGCCAAATTGCTGCCAATTATGTCTGTGGAAATAGCGAGAGGGAAAACCCTCCATCCTTTCGATATTGGTAGGGACTGGATGCTTGGGTTCTGGTATGGTAGTAGGACTAGAAGATGAATTTGTTCCCCCATATACAAAATTAATGGAATTTGGCATAGAACCCATGTTATAAACCGATCCAATGGATAAATGTTGGTCATGTGGACGACCAAAATCTTTAACTGTTTCCACATTGAACGGTGTGATGTGGAAATCTTGGATGGCATACTCACCAATACCTGCATCAGTGAGATGGACCTTGACTTGGGAGGGAGATGGACTTGATGATGGAATAGAAGAATGTGGGATAGAAGAATTGGAAGGATTTGGTTGGGTTGATGCTTCACTAACTTGTGAAACATCAGTGCTGATGGTTGGGAAGATGGAGGAATAATAGGTGATGTTGAAGAAGGTGTAGAAGAAGGGGGTAATGACGTGGAAAGAGATGATTGGTCATGGCCACATGTGCATGTGGTCACTGATGAAGAAGAAGAAAGATTAGTTGATGAAGAAAGTGGTGAATGAGATGGAATAGCGAAAGAGGAAAATGGTTGCGATATGATGGGTGGCTCCTCAGGAATGGGAGCTTTAGAAGAAGATGGTATAGAAGAAATAGATGGGGTCAAGAAAAGATGAGTGGATGGCAACACAATCTCATAAGGATTTGAGACATAGTTGCAATGTTTGAAGGGTTCAGGTGTCGACAGGTACACAATGAACCTGTCCCTCATATACATACTTCGGACATTGATGCGATATAGAAGGGACACATCTCATCTCCCTAAGCCAAGGCCGTCCAAGCAATACATTGTATGCCATGGTCCCTTCCAAGATGTGAAACAAGGTATGCAAAGTTCAGGCCCCTACCTCAATGGGCAAGATAACCGTGCCAACCATGGAAGATAAAGCATCATTGAATGCTTTAAGAGTAAAAGTCGACTTTGTGATAAGGGATGGTGACAACTTTAGATGACTCAACGCCGATGTTGTAATGATATTGATTGAGGAACCGGTGTCAATTAATACTCTCTTGAATGGCTTGTTATCGATCTTGGCCATGATATGTAGTGGAGGATCTATACTTTCGTTGACATAGGTTTGATTTCAAAATCATAGAAAGTGATGGAGGGCTCCATGCATGTTTGAATACTCCCCACAAAGTTGTTGAAGGCATTAGTATCTTGAGTTTGAAGCTCGATTGACTTTAATATTTCCATTAATGCCTCTCTATGCGGGGGAGATTGTTGAATGAGGTCATAGATCGATAACTTTGCAGAAGCCATTTTTAAACTGGTAGTTAACCGACTACTCAATGACATGATTGGTCATTGGCATTGAGTAGAATGATTTGGTGATTGTTGAGAAGTACTAGCATGTCGTTGGGTCACTGTTACCTGAGGTGGACTGAGGGTTTGTACAGGTGGCTGTGGTTCAGCCTGATTTGGTTGGTTCACCCTTTGACCCCGGGTTACTACGTTAATAGTACCCACAAAACCTTGGTATTGTTGTACATGGTTGACTTGATTAGGAGGAGTTACCCGAGTTACTCCCCCTGAAGTTGTTGGAGCTTCCTCCCGATGTGGAAGGGGTGTTTGAAATATACCAATATTTTGATTTTGTTGGGCTAAGGGGCTATCCAATTTAATGGCTCCAATCTCAATAAGATCTTGGATCACATGTTTGAAAGCTGTACAATTATTGATATCGTGCCCATTTTTCCTATGATAAGGACAAAATAGGTATTCTTTGTAATACTTCCCCCTTCTAGATGGGTCTAAAGGTTTAAACTCAGGTAACGTTAATTGATTTGTGCTATATAACTTGTTGAATATGACCGCATATGGTTCATCTAAAGGTGTGAATTGTCGCTTGGGACAATTTTTTTGCCAAGGTCGAGTTTCCATGGTTGGCCCAGTATTGGGAGCTGGTTGAGTAGGGGCGGGTACCGCATGATAAGCAATTGGTTGCGGTTGACTTTGCATTACTTGTTGTTGTTGAGCCATTACGGGATGACTCGCCACCACTTGATTAACTTGGTTAACATTTGAGGTTGTACTAGCCTATGTTTGTTTGTTTTGGCCATAATTATTATTTCGTTGTTGGCCCTTTTGTTGCCATTCTTTTCTACGGGGTTTTAAAACACCCTCTTGGAATTTAATGTCTTCTATGATACTTGCTTGGGCCAAAGCCTCTTCAAAAGTCCTATATTGTTGTAATTGGAGTAACCAAGAGATAGGTTTTAGACAACTCTGGGTAAACATTTTGGTTAACTCCTCCATTGGTAGGGAGAATGGCAGTTTATTAATGATAGCCCTCCAACGGTTTCCAAAGTCATAAACAGTCTCATCGTCATGTTGTTTGAGCTTGTATAAGTCGGACAATGAAACTCTCTTTTGTACATTCAAGGAGAATCGTTCTCAAAATAGATTAATCAATTGCTCGTAAGCATAAATGCTATGGTGAGCTAAATGATTGTACCATTGTACAGCATCTCCTCCTAATGTCTGAGGAAAATTTCTGAGCATAAGAGCATCATTATTTTGGATTCTAAAGCAAGCATGCATGAATGAGCTCACATGTTCATGAGGATCCTCAGTTCCTCAAAATTTTTCAAACTTCGGTAATGTGAAATCAGTCGGATATGGTGGTGAAGGTACCGAAGGATGAATTGGTTGATTGATCAATGACCTTAGTGTAGGTTTCTGACTAAATGAGCCAGGCGCGTTAAGCATAAGGTTGTCAATCTATTGTTGCATAGCATGGAGTCGAGAATCTTCATGAAAATTTTGACTCGTTTGATGATTATGATGATGTAATGGAAGAGTGGAAAATTGATGAGATGGGATGAAATTGCCTGGATTAGGCGGTGCGGAATGGACAGGTTGTTGGTATGGATGATACCGAAAAGAAGGTGATTGGGGTAGATGATGAACTAGACTAGGTTGGGAGAAAGGTGGGGTAGGAATGGACACCACCGAATATTGGGGTACCCAGGTGGGGCCTGAGCTAATAAAAGCTGGCTGGGTAGAAATTGGTTGGGGTGTAGGTTTTACTACGACAGGTGGTTGAGCATTTTGTTGCTGTTGTTGCAAAATCAATTTGTCGAGATACTCCTTAACCTTATTAATCTCTAACCCAATGGAGGTGGGATTATTGGATGAAGGTGGAGGGTAGGCTGCCATGGTAGTCACAGAAGACTGCATAGCAGGGGCGATGAAGTTGGCTGAAGTAGGCGATACCTAGGAAGGAACAGTAGACTGTGTCCCAGGTAGGGTGAAACCATAAATGGTTTGGGAAGAAGAGGGTTGAAATTGGTTATGGCTAGAAGAATTTCCATCGACTTCATAAAGAGAATTGGTGTACACCCGGGTACATGGAGGAGAAAGTGGTCGGGAAGATACTACATTTGTCTCCAAAGGAGAACAATTGAACATCCGGGAAGATGTTGGAGATGAAGCCGGCTGAACAGTTACCACATTAGCCTCAAAAAAAGGGTTAGTGTAGACCTGAGTGAAACCAGCGGGTATGGTTGATGCAATATCCTCGCTGAAAAATAGAATCTTGCATAGGGGAATCTTGGATTGGCTCAAGGACATAACCAGTGCCATCTCTTAAGTGAGTTTGCACTTGGGCCATATCAATGTGGGTAATATGACAGGAATTGTCTTCCTCCATGGGCATGGCCATGTGATAGATGGTAGAAGGACGTGAAAGACACTGGAGCGAACCTCGCTCGAAATTCACTAGGATAAGTAGCTATGTTGGTGGTGGGGATGTTTTGTGAATTACCCATTTGATTATTTAGATTTAACATTTTAGATTGATTCCTTGTTAAAACCATGAAGCAATAAATCTAAACAAATTCAAAAAAGAAGAATGCAAAACTGGAATGATAAATTTACACTAAAGAAATTATCAAAAAACAGTCACAACCTAGGTTTCAACCAATGTGTCTTACCTGCGGTTAATTAATTATTTTTTGATCTTAATCTGTAGTAAATTTTAAGTGTCCGGTTTATGAGTTTTGCATGTGATCTAATCTTGAATTATTCATAAAAAAAGGTAAAAACTATGGCTAGGAAAGGACAACGAGATTCTTACTGGTGATGAAATCCAGCAAGTTTGCTCGGGGGTGACCTATGGTGTCTAAGGCAGAATTTTAATGGATGGAGATAAATTCCACCGTCACTAAACTTCAAGCAATACCTCGTGATGAAATCCAGATATCACTGTTTTAAATGCAATACGAAAATGCAATGAATTTTTTTTTTTTTTAAATGTTTTAGTTATCTAATGTGTACATACAAGGCTATAAATCAAAATTTCTAATGATCTAAGCAAGAGGCTACTGAAAACATGTCATTTCCTCTGAAGAAGTGGAGTACACCGTTTAAAACCCCCTACCTACCAATGATATCAGATATCAAAGGAGCAACCGGAAGGTTCGTCCACTTCTCTGCCTGGAATCACCCAATGGCAGGAGTACTATTGACATCCAATCAATAGTCCTACTTAGATAATTAAAACAAATAATTTGTAGCTATTCTAATATGCAGCTAGGTATGCAAAAAAAAAAAAAATTTAAATGCAAGCAACAATCAATAATGCAATGCAAAGAAAAATGTAATTAAAAATAACTGTTCTTTTCCAGATTACTTAGTTTTTGTTCATTTTAAAGTAATGATCTGAAAAAGAAACAAAATATGGCAGAAAAACCAAAAACGTAAAAAGTACAGCACTTACTTGGAAGCCTACGCTTTTTTGTAAAACTGACTTCAAACGCCCATGGGAGTCTGCACAGGATGAAACGCACCTCTGCATTTCGTATTGGACTTCCAAACACCCCTCTGCGTCTGTTGCGTTTTCTGCAAACTCAGAAACCCTAGTTCGCTGAAACAGCGAATTTTGCGATTTCTAGAACCTATAAAATGAAACAAAAAACAAGAACAGATTAGTAAAGCAAGTATTAAAAATATGAAACCCTAGGGGGTCCCACCGTGATCGCCATTTGTAAATTAAAAATACAACGCCAAACAAAAGATACAACCACAATAATGGAATATAGGAAAGTTGCACAAAACAAACGATTTATATTAATCGATGGAGTTTAAAAACTCCTTTTGAATACAACTGGGCCTGCAACCCTTTTTGTGATACAAAAATTACAAGTTATGCTAGGGTTCTCCGAAACCCTAGCTGGCATGAATGGTGGCGCTTCCGAAGAACGTATCTTCAATCCCAATAGAGTGAGTGGGCTTTGTTGTATCCCTTGCTTGGACCACTCCAGCTTAATCAGCTGCCATCAATAAACCGGATCTGTTGTCAAAAACCTGCACACATTAACACTATCAAGGAGTTAGAAATTAATAAGAGGGCTCCACTGTGTGAGCCCTCGAAAACAATCTAAAACCCTAGAAAACGAAGTGCAGGAATTCAATAACAGATCAATAAAAGAAAAGAAGTTACTTGCTTTAAACTAATTTATACTGTTCTCTGTTAATGCAGCTAGACCAGGCGACACCTGGAAGTAATGTGGCTGTCAAATCAGCTACGGAAGGCGCCCGCGTGCTTCTGGATTAAGGTTTTAGACGCCGGTCTGAGTCTGTGGTTGTGGGTAAATGCCCGCGGGCACTTGGTAAACGCCCGTGGGCACTTGGTAAAGGGGTAAACGCCCGCAGGCACTTGCGACAAGAATGGGGGATTACGCGAATCGTTGCAGAAGAGATGGCGGTGAAAGCGGCGATGAAGCGGCGATGGATGCGGCGAAAGGGTAGCAGAAGAGAGATAGAGGAGATAGCAGTAGAAGAATTAGAATCAGAGATAGCGCATAGGAGATAGAAGTAGCAAAAGACATAGGAAAAAGATAGATAGGGTTTGAGCCATCAAAGTGACTCGATTTATAATCCACTCTTAGGGCACACTTTAGGGTTTTAACGACACTTTGAACGTGTGGCTAAGATTAAAGTGGGTCTAAGGGTAGAGAATAAATTTAGGTTGTGAAATGGAATAAGATGGATGGACGGATGAGATTAAATGAAGGATGGACGGCTCAGATCAAATCACTTAAACTATTATTTAAATATATATATTAAAATATTAAAATATATATATATAAATATTAATTTAAATAAATTTGGGGATGAAAAATGGCGGGAAAGGTGAAATTGGGCCAAATAATGGCAGGAAGGTGGATGACCGACACGTGGCTAACAGGAAGGTATAGATGACTTGCAAGTGGCTGGATTTTGGTGTCTACAAAATTCACTATCATTGAGAGGCATCCACAAGAAGAAATCCAAGATTTCAACATCAGATTTACTAGAACTCTTGATAGAGTACCGCAAGGCCTAAAGCCCATGAAAGAACAAGCTATATGCTATTATTTAAGGGCTTTTGATTCAAAACTCAGTATGATAATAAGGCAATCATGTGTAACCACTTTTCGTGGGATCTATGTAGAGGCAGCAAAGGGCGAAGCTGATCTCATCGCTACAAAAAGATATCCATCAAAATTCTATTGCCAATTTTACGAGAGATTTCCCAAGCATCAATTTCTAAATTTCCTGTGCTCCCATCAACACAGTCTCTCCCATCTATAGCCGCACCTCCTACATTCCTTGCATTACCAGCTACACCCCTTGCATCAGCTCCCCCCAATGATCAATACACGACCATAATTGATATAATGAAGACATTGTCAAATGAAATGGCATCCATGAAAAAGAGAGGTTGAACGGAATATCCAAGCAAGAATATTTACACAGATACAAAAGGAAGGTGCTTCGACAAGCAATAAGTGACAAGAGAGATCGAGCACGGTATATACAAATGAGACAGTGGAGGTCGAAGAGCCTCCCACTGATTCTAACTTTTGGTGTACTACATGTAACGATCCACATGGGGAAAGTTCATGTATGATACACTAGCATTATGTACAAAGTATAGCAGTTGAAAAGAGTAAAGAAAGAATGAAAGGCCATGTAAATATAATTAGAGAGAAAGACCACAACTTCATGATGCCTACGATGAGAACAAGGTTTCAATTTTGACAAGATCAGGTAAGAAACCACTGCAAGTCAGCCATTGAATGTTTCCCCTGCTCCCAAGGAAGTTCCCAAAGAAAATCCTAAGGGAAATATCCCTCAGGAAAGAAAATATCAGTTTCTAGCCAAAATTCAAGAGCAAGAAACACACAAAGAATTTATTCCTCAGGGGAAAAATGAAACCCAAGAACAGGCCATGGAAAGGTTGAGATTTCCCTTGCTGACAAAAAGGCAAAGAACTGAAGCTACCTAGGGATACAAAAATAAATATGAAACTTTTTCCAAAGAAAGAGAAAGAATAGTTTATTCACCTACATTCAGTATAGTAGAGGACATGAAAAAGACTCCTAAGGCAAGTATGTATGATGCTCTTCAAATCCTAGGTCAAATCGATATCCTACAGGAATCCCTAAGAACAATGGAAAATGGAGGTGGGACTACATCATCTTCAAAAACGGTTCTAATGAACTTGATGTCTGCCATTGGTAAGAACAGGCCACCACCCTTTTATTTGTCCCTTCAAATGGAAGGATGGGTTGTCCACAACTGCATGATAGATTCAGGCGCTGCTACCACTGTGATACCCAAAGCAGTATGTGATATTATGGGAATGGAGTACACTAGGAGCAGTGCAGGCATCCTACAGTTAGATGGTACTCCAGTAAAAATTGTAGGAGTGATAAATGATATTCCCATATGACTACATAAAATGTCTCAGATGACAGTCATACAAGAGGTAGTAGTCGTAGAATTGGAGCCCTATTTTGGTATGTGTCTATCTAGAGAGTTCATAGCAAATATGGGAGGATACTTATCCTTATATTATTCTCATTTGGAGATACCTTTCAAAGGTAGAAGGGTCTGGATTTTTAATGAGAAACCATCTACGTTTCATGTAGAAAATATTGGTGAAACTTACTGTGTAAATATGATGACTGAAGAAACAATAGAAGAAGATCTAATGGAAGAAACATTAGAAGAGCTCCAAGCTGAGGACGAGTTTTCTCTACAAAATTTTAATGACATGATAGAAACAGAAATAGGAAACTATTCTATTGAGAAATCAAAACAAAAATTGATACCCTCCCTATAAAAGGATGGTTCTATGAATCAATTATGGAAGATTTTTTTTGATGGGGCTAGGTGCAAGAATGGAGCTGGTGCCAGAATAGTTTTGATTTCTCCCATCGAAGAGGAAAAGGTTTTCTCTTACAGGTTGACTTGGAGTTGCTCCAATAACATAGTAGAATATGAGGCCCTATGCTTAGGGTTAAGAAAGGCTGAGAAATTGAGAATCAAACAGTTACTCATCTATGGAGATTCGAACTTATTGTGAATCAAGTCACCAAAAAATGTATAAGTAAACAACATTATTTGAAGGCTTACATGAACAAAGTGTGGGATCTCTTAGAGGCCTTTGAGGCCCTAAATATAAAGTTTATCCCTAGAGAATAGAATACCCACGCAAATTTGTTAGCCTCAGTGGGAGCTAATTTTGGTCCTGTAAGTAATGTTATTCAAAAGTCTAAAACTGTTAGACTTATATACAGGCCTTTAGTGCCTGATAAAAATATTTTTTGGCAAGTTTTTGAAAATAAAGAACAGATACCGGATTTCTTAATCCATGAAATGAATTGCTCAGCCAACCGGGATCTACAGGATGAAGAGGAAGAGGACATTATTTAGTTAAAAAACAATTATATTCCTAAGGGTCTCATCACCCTTGAAAGCCTGTTTGATAACAATGATAGAGCTGTTGGCCAGAAAATCAAGGTCGATAAACGAAGATACAAAGATGTAGAGTTGGAGCCAGGCAAAATTATTAAGTTTGGAATCAGTTATATAGAAGAGGAAGTGAACTAGATCAGAGAATTGTGTAAAAAATTCCCTGACATCATAGCTTGGGTGTATAGTGATCTAAAAGTGTACAATAAAGATGTTATTCAACATACCATAGAATCAGAAGAAGGAGCTAAGCCTTTTAGGCAAAAGCAAAGCCCAGTGAATCCGAAGGTAGAATCTTTAATGAAACAATAACTGCTAAAAATCCTTCAAGCTAAAATAGTATACCCTATTAAACACTCCACCTGGGTGGCAAACTTGGTACCAGTCAGGAAGAAAAATGGAGATATTAGATTGTGTGTAGATTTTAGAAATCTTAACAGAGCATCACTCAAATATCATTACTCGCTACCTCATATTGACCAAATTCTACACACAGTTGTAGGAGCAATGCAGCTCTTATAGTTAGAAGAACAAAGAGAGCAATCATACAATCATAATCAGAAGCATATGGCAGATACTGAAGGATGGTTCAACAAAAAGACAACTGCAAAAAAATTTAGAGTGGGAGACTTGGTTTTGAAATGGAATGTAAAGAAAGCTAAGCAAGGTAACCATGATAAATTCGATGCTTTCTAGGAGGGACCATTTGAAATTGTTTCAGAGAAACAATTCAATGCTTTTGAGTTGAAAGATCAAGATGGATTGGTTCTTCCTATCACGGTGAATGCATTTCACCTAAAGTTATATTTCTATTGATAAAGCAGAAAAGGAATTATATGTACAGTATAATATAAGTATATTTATACAATATTTGTAAATATTACCGTTTTTTTGGCCTTAACAAAAAAATTTCAGTTGCAGCCAATCAGAAGTCGACATTTTTTTTTAATAGAGATACTAAGGTATAGAGGGAGTTTTGACGAGGTAATGTTCACTTTTTATCTAAGTGCATTTTCCTATTTTCTTTGTCTTTCTCTGAAAGATTCTTTTTACAACTGTGTTGTTGACTCCGTTTCCCAATGGATAAAGGCCTGGTTCAAAAATTTTGCAAGCAAAAATTCCCTCGGAAGGCGCCAAGAATGTTAGTCAAAAAGTGACTAACTACAAAAAAATAGCTGATGCACCTTTTTGCATATTTTCCAAGAAGACCAAAGTGGCCCATATGCTAAAGATCAAAGAAAAAACAAAATACCGCAAGGAGGCAAAAGTGTTGTGATATCGCGACATGTTGCATTTTTGTGGCTAAGAGCAACAAAAGGGAGCAAGGAGGCAAAAGTGTCGCGATATCGTGACATGTTGCATTTTCGCGGCTAAGAGCAACAAAAGGGAGCAAGGAGGCAAAAGTGTCGCGATATCGCGACATGTTGCATTTTTGCGGCTAAGAGCAACAAAAGGGAGCAAGGAGGCAAAAGTGTCGCGATATCGCGACATGTTGCATTTTTGAGGCTAAGAGCAACAAAAGAGAAAAAAGAGGCAAAAGTGTCGCTATATCACGACATGTTGCATTTTCGCGGTCCAAAGCAAAAGAGTCCAAGCGGGAAAGAATGTCGTGATTTCACGACATGTATTTTCGCGGCTGAAGGCAGCAAAAGAGTCCAAGCAAGAAAGAATGTCGCGATTTCGTGACATGTCACATTTTCGCGGCTGAAGGCAACAAAAGAGCAACGCGAAGGAGGAGTGTCACGATTTTGTGACATGTCACATTTTCGTGACCATTCGAAAGGAAATAAAGGAAAGACATAGGAATGTCACGATTTCATGACATGTCTTATTTTTGCTAGAAAATAGCAAGAGGAGACTGAGAAGGTAAGGAATGTCGCGATTTCGCGACATGTCACATTTTCGCGACCACCCAAAAGAAATGAAGGAAAAGACATAAAGATGTCGCGATTTCGTGACATGTCTCATTTTCATGGCTAGAAGCGGCAGAAGAGCAAAGCAAGAGACGAATGTCACGATTTTGTGACATGTCTCATTTTCGTGGCTGGAAGCAACAGAAGAGCAAAGCAAGAGATGAATGTTGCGATTTCATGACATGTCTCATTTTGCGGCTAGAAGAGACAGAAAAGCAAAGCAAGGAAATAATGTCGCGATTTCGCGACATGTCTCATTTTCACGGCTGGAAGCGACAGAAAAGCAAAGCAAGGAAAGAATGTCGCGATTTCACGACATGTCTCATTTTCATGGCTGGAAGCGACAGAATAGCAAAGCAAGGAAAGAATGTCACGATTTTGCAACATGTCTCATTTTCACGACTGGAGGTGACAAAAGAGCAAAGCAAGGAAAGAATGTCGTGATTTCGTGACATGTCTCATTTTTGCGGCTGGAAGCGGCAGAAAAGCAAAGCAAGGAAAGAATGTCGCGATTTCGTGACATGTCTCATTTTCGCGGCTGGAAGCGACAGAAGAGCAAAGCAAGGAAATATTGTTGCAATTTCATGACATGTCTCATTTTTGCGGTTGGAGGCGGCAAAAGAGCAAAGCAAAGAAATAATGTCGCGATTTCACAACATGCCAGCTGTAAAGGAATAAAGTATATTTTTGGCAACTGGGGACATGCACTGACATCAGGTGCTGATTTCTAAAGAATGGTCTGTTGATTATAACCTAGCAGGTCCACTGGATGATTGCAGAATAACAAGCTCATCTAAAATTAGCCAAAAGGAAATCTATCCAATCTATGGGAAATCCGTTGTATATTATTAGAAACTGCAGACAATTACTTGTAATTGATTGAAGAAATTAAATGTACGTAGTAGAAGATACTCTTTTTAGGGTATAAATAGGAGTGAGTCGACCATGAAAAAAGGTCGGCTCTTGGACGTTTACAAGCTTGATGTACATGTACTGGATTACAAGCAATAAAATATTTCTTCTTCTGGCTTCTGAAACTTCTGTGTGCAAGTGTATGTATCTGGTGTTTTAACTTTTATTCACTCTAAGTTTTATAATGTATCTGTTCTAAAATCTGGACTGTGCACGTATAAATCTTGTTTCTATAGTTGAACATTAAAATATAGTTACATGCTTTTAGATGAACATCTAAAAGTCACACTCAAGAATTCGTGTTTTCTATAAAGAAGATATAAAGAAAACTCTGAAAGTAGTAATCTGCATCATCAATGTTTGCTGTTGTCCAATCTATACCGTGAGAAAATTTTCTAGCTTAGGCTATATTTCCATTATCTCTTGTTCCCCTTTTCTCTAAAAAAATCAAAGGAACCAACCTTCTCTGGAGACTAGATAGATGATCTCAAGCAAGATTTGTCTATTCAATGTTGGCAAAGCCTAAGGCGCAACACTATTAACCGAAGGCATATTTTGTTCCAACAAGTCCCAAGTTGGAAACTATCCAATTTAATTAAGATTTCACCTCTCCGTTGTATTATTATCATCACCTTTATTCATAGGATGATTCGCTAGGACCCTAGAATAATCTTATCAGAAATTTCAAGCTTTTTATGGAGTTTGGGAAAGGCAAGAAAAAGTTATTTTTTGTGGTGTGACTCCCAAAGTACGAGGTGGTACTATAGAGATTAATTTGAGGTTGGATCATCATTGATTATCAAGTTACTTTCCCTGGAATTCGTGTTTCATTACGAGGTCCTAAGGCATGTGGAAACTAGGAATATTTGTTCTTTTTATTTATATCAGAGTGCAATATTTTCTTTGTTCAACTCAGGTGTTAATTTGGAAAGAAGAAAGAGTAGAGGAAAAGTGACTATCAGTGGAAGAATGGCCAAACTCATTTTGAAACTAAGCTCTCTAGCGGTGGACGGAGATGTTAGAAATATTTTGAAGAAAGGGAATATCTTGCAATATATTTTTAAGTTTAGGGGATACCATAGGGAGATGGCAAAGTATTTGGTGTATTCTTGGTACAACGATGCGGTTAGAATTGGGACACTAGAGTTTGAAATAAATATCCCCTTGATTGTTGAAGTAACATGATTGGTGGTTGATGGATACGTTCACAACAGAGAGAAACACTCTCTTGCGAAGGAAGCCCAATTTATTTTTGTGAGGAGGAGGAGCTGGTTAGAATCCAGAATAGTTTCAAAAGGTTATCGTTGAGAACGCCATGGGAGAAAAATGTAGCACTCGTTATCATGCAATACTTCACATTGGATGAAAATCAAGAAATCCATAGGAGATACCATTTTATGTTCCTTAATCATCTGCATCATAAGTGTTAGATGAATATACCCTCGTTTATGTTCTAATCCCTAGCGAGGTTGATAAGTAAAGTTAAGAAAGGATTGCCCCTACTCCTATCCACCAAGAGTTGATCAAATTATTTTTTGATTTTATGGTGAAATCCAAGGGGCTAGATGGTGAAAAAAATCCTAAATTCTCTCAATAGGGTGCCAAATCCTATAGTAGACTATCCATATCCCACGAACTTAGAATAATCTTGCTCTTTTAGTAGAGATTTGGCTAAAACCACTCATGTTGCAAGGTCTACGACCAGGATGGTGAACTCACCTCCGTAAGGGGTAGGAGGTAGTGATGAAAAACCAGATGATCCAAACACTTGGTTGTAAAATTGGCCAACTTAGGAAAGGTACCTTTGTGCGTGGATGATTCGAACTCCGAATAATTTACTCTCCATCCCAAGAAGATCAAACTAGTCTTGGGATCGACGTCTGCAAATGTTAAGCAGGAACCTAGGATCTAGACTTTGGGGATAGATCCTAAGACATTCAAATGTATGCTTATAAAAAAGTAAAGGTCCCTGATTGATTCCATGCATACTACCATAGCCTATGCGAAACAAATCTTGGTCTTGAAGGGTTGGGAATAATGGGAGCTGAAGAAGGAAGTGTCAAATAATGTTATTGGTCATAGCAGAACCAAAAACCAAGTTTAGACTTCCTTCTCTGTGGTGGTTCTCGGTTCGGAGTTGATTCGCTTACGTTTCCTTCCCCGAGTCGGTAATCTATTTAGTTTGGTTTCCTTTAGGTTTTGTTCTCCCTTGCATGGGATATTGTTGCTTTTTGGGTTTTTATCTCCCCTATGTGGGATGGTATTACCCTTTGCTTTTTTGGTTGGCTGTTTTTCTTAGGTTCCTTTGGTTTTCATTTTTTAGTTTGGTTTTACACTTTCTCAAGATCTTGGCTTCTCTCTTGGTGGTCAGCGTACCTCTTTTTCCTCTTGATAGGTTTGTCAGATCCATTAAATTTTTGGGGTCCCTTTCAAAACCCCTTCATCCACCTAATAAAAAATATTTTCACCTTTTCAAAAAAATATTGAAAGAGTTGATGAAATGTTGCATTAGTTATTTCAAAGCTAACGTATTATGTCGTATTATGTATTTTGTGGAGAATTGGCACTACCATTATTTGTTAGAATTTATGGTTTGAAAGGAATGATAGAATTTTTAAAAATAAACATCAAAATCATGCCCAAGTTTGGAACTGTACTATTGCCTCTCTTGTATAATATCTAAAAATATGGTTCTTATCATGGGAAGTCTCAATTGCATAAAAAGAGATGCTAATAACTTGGCTAAAGGATTTGAACATACATGGAAGAGTCATCTATGATAATGAAATTAAAACAAAGGATCTACTTTGATCTAGGATAAAATGAAAATATCCAAAAATTAGATTTATCAAAATTAATTTTAATGGTGCTTGTAAAGGAAATTTGAGAAAAGTTGGTGGAGATGGTGTTTTTAGAAATAATGAAGGTAAAATTCTCCTCGCTTACTCATAACCATATGGAACTTCAACTAACAACTATGCAGAGGCTAAGGTAACAACTATGCAGAGAATAAGGTAATTCTTTGAGGGATTAAAATTGTAATAAAAAAAATGGAAATATATTTCAAATAAGGGGATTCAAAAATCATCAACGACGCTTCTAACAAAAATGGATATGATATTGGATAAAAATTAATAGTATTGCTAATGATCATGAACTATTACAAGAGGTAATCTTTTGGAGGTGTGAGCATATTTATAGAGAAGGAAACTGGATAGCAGATAATTTAGCCAATTGTGGTGTTGATCTTTATATTAGTGAAATTTAAATTTTGAAAGATAAATGATCCAAAGAAGATTTTTACTCTTAATGAAAATGATGTTAAAAAGTTGATTGTGGAAACATAACACTTTAAGAAAGTTGAAAAATATATTTAATAAATAAATAAATAAATAATTGTAATAAAAAAATATACTAAATATAATTTAATTAACAAAACAACAAATATAATATTTTAATATATATTTTTTTTTTTCAAAAATGGCCATCAATTAGAAAAAAAACAGTCCTAAAATCAAAGGGTAGATGACTTGCCTTTGTAATTTTCTTCATATATTAATCTTTTCAGCTTACCTATGAAGTTGAGGTTTTCTTTCTTTCAATCACATATCTAACATCAACTAATGTTATAATCCATTTCCATGATCCATGATTCTCAATAATTTATTGTGACAACTGGCCTAGAAGGAGACATGTTAACCAATCCAACCTGTAAGCAAGACCAATTTGGGAGATAGAGTGTTATCTACTCTATCAACTTTCAAGCATGTGCATCAACATAAATTTATGGTGATGGGATAGACGTAGGTGATCCATCTTTGTGTGGGGGCGTATGAATCATATTTGAAAATGATAAGCTATTTTGAAAATCCCAACGGTAGGGTTTTGTTCTTTCTATGTTTGAAAACTTCCCTGAAGTTACTTTGGAACTATCAATGTTAATGTGAGTAGGGTTTTGGATATTGGACCACGTTTTGTGTGCTTGCTTTTTTTTTCAAAAGTGTAGAGGTGGTACCCAAACTACGACTGACAAATAGCCACGTTATATATATATGGGGATGGTATTGTTAACCATAATCATTTTAAATTTTTGATTTGACAAGTATAAGCTGTACAGAAAAGAGAAATGCGATGCCTTCGCCGCATTCCAACATTTTTATACCTTACCTGAACCAAAAGATAAGGACTGACAAGATGTTTTGAATACTACAAGTTTATGGTATTGAGCCTACTGTGATTGGGGTTGATGATAAAGTCCTTTCAATCCTAGAAAATGGTGGTTTGCTTGAATTCTTGAACAAATTCAAGGGCCACCATTCTGAGTTGGTGATAGATGGCTCAATCTTGGAGCAAAGGAAAGGTGGTGGTGAGAGTCACAATTTTTCAATCTCAATTTTGTTTTTGGTTAAGATAATGGGAGAACTAGAAAAGAACTATAAATATTTGGGAGAAAAGCGTGTAGGCTTAAGAAATTCTACAATGGATATAGGACAATTTTTTTTGAAGCCATGGAATAGGGTTATTTTGGTAATTATGGACTTTTTTACTCCCGAATGTAATAAAGAGGTAGTTCACAGTTTCCATTTAGCGTTTCTAAACCATATTAGAGGTAAGAAGTGCATGAATGTACTAGGATTTCTCTTCAAAGAGCTTGAAAAAGTTTTGGAGGACATACAAAATGGTAATGTTTATGTTCTCAACCACCAAGGTTTATTCAAGTTAATCTTTGATTTTGTGGTTCAAAAGAATGGTGAATCCTCTATGGACAAGGGTGGTATGGTTTCGGTTGATCTGCTAGAAATTTATGTTTTAGGAAAAAGGAGAATTTAGATATCCTACTCCAGTTTTCGAAAAAGGTGGTTGCTTGTCCCCACCTAGGGTGGAGGCGATCGCCAACTTGCAAACCTAGTGCTTGGAGTTGGTGCAATCTTTGGATGGTGGAGACATCTACGAAAGAGGTGTTGGACACTCTTATAGCTAAATTGGAGGGTGATCATAGTCATCCCAATTCTTCTAAAGGAAAAGAGGTCTTAAACTCTCAAGATGGTGGGTAGAAGACCCCCTCCCCTTCTGCCCATTTGTCCCCCAAAAAATGATAATGATAGTGAATCAGAGCCTTTGAAGGAAATTATATCCAAAAAGAAAAGAAAAGGCAACTCGAAGAAGAAAGTCAAAGTGGAATATCATGGCATGAGAAGGTCAAGCCGAATCAAGTCCAAAGGAGATATGGCACAGAAGCTGACCATCTCGGATGACTGTTGATTTTGATGACTGTTTTGAGCCTCCAGTTTCAAATGAGAAGCGGGTGAAAAAATTACTCCTTATAAGAAAAAGATCTAGTTTGAGTTCCTTATGTCACCTAACCCTTCTGATCCAGTTAACAATCTAGTGTGTTCTCTTAAGAGATTTGTTAATCATACTTGCTACCAAGTTAAAGAGCTCTCTTGGACTTTGAATGATTCATCTTCGGCTATTAGAGATGATTCTTCTCAAGACTTAGTTGTAAGCTTAGTCAGTTTTTGTTGGTTGGATTGTTTCAATTTTGTTTGTTTGGTATTTGGTCCTATGGTCGGGTTGTGGTCTAATTAGATCCTTTTTGTTTCTTCGGTGTTGATTCTAGTCAAATGTTTTTGTTATTGGGTGTTTGTCTCGGATGTAAAAGGTTGGGGAGCTTTTCAAAACCCTTAAATTTTCCATCTAATTAAAAAACTACAACTTATAAAGGCTACATTTTAATCAATTCCTACGTATATGATGTCACTTTCAAGATTATCAAAAGACATAACATATGAATTTGATAGTATTCGAAAAATGTTTTGTTTAAAAAGGATGTGAGGAGAAATTTAGATTCTCTTTGTAATTGGAATAAGGTTTGCAAAGAGAATAATATTGGAGGTATAGGTTTCTAAAATTGCATATAACTTAGGAGTTTGATATTAGGTGCAGATATTGCTTGGACATTATTCAAATATTAAGAAAATATTCTATGAATGCAATAAAATTGTTAAGAAATTAACCTTTCTTATGGGTTTGACAACATGGAACTTAATGTAGAGAGTTTATAATCAATCAAGAAACATATTAGATGGTTGATAAATAAGGGAGAGATTCTAAATCTTTGGTCTATTGCTTAGTTAAATCTCTAAGCTCCTATTTTTTATCTAAAATGAAAGCCATTGGCTTGGGCCTATTTGGCCTTTAGAATTTTCAAAATTCAAAATTATATTGATGTGAGCACCAACTCTAGGTATCATATTTATTTTAATGACTTGGTTGAGGGAGAGGACCTCAAGCAAGTAGTAGATGAGCTCCAATATATGCCTCAAAATTTTTATTTTCTCATTTTTCAATAAAAGGATGATTTGGTTTTGAATCTATCAAAAGATGGATACTTAAACAAGTTGGGATATAAGGAGTTGGACTATAAAAATTCCATATTCCAAAGGATTTGGATTGGAAGAGCATTTGGCCACTTGAGGATTTCCCTAAGAAGAGGATATTATGGACCTTCTAGGCATGTCATATTTGAAAAGAAATGAGAAACATTAGATCATCTACTTCATTATTCATTTATACCTACAATTTTGGGATACTTTTAAAATTCAAGAATTTATTGGGTTTCTCCATCCACATTAGATGAGTTAAGAAAATATTGGATAAATTGTTTTAAAGATAAAGCATCAAGCATATTGGGGAGGATTTGTTCATCTATTTGTTGGAATTTGGGATTAGAAAGGAATAATATAATTTTCAAAACCAAATCTCAAAATCACACCTATATTTAGACTTGTACTTTTGCATCTCTTGCAAATATTTATAAGCATGATACTCATCTAATAATAAATTTAAAGCTTTGATATTTTAATAAAAGTTACCCTAATAAAATCAATTTATAACTTATTATAAAGAAAGAAATAAAATAGTTTAAAATATAACTTAAAAATACCGAAATCTTATAAACAATTTGCTTGTAAAAATAATAAAAAAAATATTTGTATTAAGGTTTAGAAACTTTTTTTCCTCAAAAAATCTATAATTTCTATTTTTGAGATTGAAAAAAATATTACAATGCTATGGGTATGAAGTACCCTTAAGAATTGTAGTTACATCCTATCTCTAGGAGTTGGTTAAACTGAACGAAGAGGAGTATTGGCCTCCCTGCTGAAATATGTTACAATCAACTTATAATCCAAAAATAGAATCTCGAAAGAGGATTGATAGGTGAAAAACAAGAATAACTTCCTGATCAATCACAATTTTTGAATAACTCTTACTTGAGTAAAAAAAGGACTCAAATTTCAATTCTGAAGACAAGCGTTATTTGAAGCCTGTCTTTCTATAAAATAAAGGCTAGGGTCCCTTTCAACCCCTCTTCCCCTATTTTTTTGCTATTAATAGATCTATGATATAATCTTTAATAAGAGGAGGACTATGAGAAAACCCCAAGTCCTATAACCACTTTTTCCCTCTGCCAAGTGCGTACTCGAAGATTCAAACCATCTTTTGAAAGACCATTTGCTTCTACATTTAATTCCCTATAGATGCGCTTATACAAAAAAATATGAGATTGTATTTTCAATACATTGTATTAACCTTATCTCTATAGTCTGAGGAAGGTTGCACACTATGTTTGAGTAATTGAAGTATGGTTGGATAATCATATATTAGTAAACAATAATATTCTTTATAAATATAAAATTATAACATTTTTGTAGTTCTTTAAAATCATATGAATCATATTACTTTAAAAAAAATTATTTATTATAAAATTTTAAAAATATATATTATTATTTTATGCCATTTTAACTATAAGGCATAAAAAATATATCAACATTCAAAACTTTATAGTAAACAAACAAATATATTATAATAAATGAAAGTTGCATGAAATTACTTTTATCAGTTAAATACAATACAAAAATAAAGGATTCTTCATTAAAAAAATGTTTGTTTTAGTTTTTGGTAATAATATTATTATATTATTTTTAATAAGCTATGTGTGGCTTCTATTGGGGCCACTCCATTACGAAAACAAAACATTACATTTCTAACAAGTTAATTAAGGCATGCCCAACTTTGTCCTTCTATCGAAGATATTCTTCATTTGCCCTTTTATCAAAGATATTCATCTTTTTCAAACTACTAAGTTTTCACAATCAAATCCTTTTAAATCAAATGCCTTCAAAAATTTATATTATGTCAAGATGAAATTCAACACCATGAACGGCTAAAATATTTGTTGCCCAGCTTCTATATCTAAAAATATCTTGTTCTATAACAACCTCACAATTTCTTAATACTTTTTTTTTAAGGTTCTTATTCATTCCCCTAATATTCCAATATATTATTTTCATTGTTATTTTTTTATTTTATTTGTGGATTTAGCCCCACTTCTTGTTAACACTTGTGAAATTTGCTTTTGTTTTCCCGTATCAATATCCCTTTGTGTTTCTTTTTTTCTTTGTTTTTGCTTCTTAAGTCTTCCTCTTTTTTTTCATTCCTAGGAATACTTTCATCTTCATAAATCTCTTCCATCTTCTCACACTACTCGTAGCAAGACTTATTATCTTTAGGTTTACCTTGTTCTAAAGGATCTAGAGTGTAAGCAATAACCTCAAAAGCATAATCTTCTTTATGTTATCCTGGAAACCCTAAAGTGCAAGGATGCTTTTCTATAGTAATTATCTTCTTATTTTTCCCTAAAATCCCTAAATTATTATGGGTTTCCTCTAACCTCAATTATTCATTATTCTGCTTTGGAAACCTTAAAGTGCAAGGGATAACATATTCACCACTTTCATTTTTATTACCCAGAGAGGATTCTATACTACTTGAGGAAAATAAATATGATTTACCTGGAATAAACTTGACCTCTTTTGCTACCTTTGTTTTAGGATTTATCTTCACATCTTATTTTGCACCTTTAATTCATTTTGAACTTGCCAAATGATATTGTATATGGACTTTATTTTCTTCTTCTTTTGGTGTGGAATATCCTTGACCTAATCTAGCTTCTATTATTGTATGATTTTCTTGCTTCATCTTGAAGTTTATCTCATGGCTAGAAATTTTTGTCTCTTTCTTCATAGTTTTTACATTGCAAAATTTTGCCATGTGTCCAATCTCATAAAAATTGTGGCAATGAAATGCAATATTTTCATAATCTACTTGTAGATCCCTCTCTTGATTTAAATTTAATCTTAATGGATTGTGGATAAGGTAATATACATAGCAACACATATTTGAGTATATATAGCATGCTTTTGCTCTTTAGAAGTTGGTTCTTCCTTGATGAATTCCCGATGGTATTTCTAATATTCTTCAAAACATCCTTATCTATAAGCTTATATTGAAGTCCAAAAAGCCTAATCCATGCTAGAAGCTTCTTAATAGTTTTTTCCTCAACAAAAAAATTCCATTCCATGGTCTCAGATAAAGTGCATCTCTTCCCTTAAACCATGGACCAAGAACCAATATTTTATTGCTAATTTTTAAATTGGAAAAGATGATGAGGAAAAAACCTTTAGGAAGAAAAGTCAAAATAATTTGAATTCAATCCCCACTTCTACTTGATCCAATTTTGAATCTCCAAAAACCCTGGCCATGATCTATGGAACTTACATATTAACCCTCTACTTTTAAAAACCATTATATCATGCTCAATCATCTCATCCTTGATACTTACTTCTAGTGTAACATCTACTACCTGGATCAAACTTACCATGTATTTTCTCTTCTACTTATCTCCAACTTGGGCCTTCATACTTCCAACTAGGGTATCCTGATTTCTAGCTAGGGCATCCTATAAAATATGACTTTCCTTCTACAATAGCTAATGGAACCCGCTCTTGGCTTGCACTCCCTCTTGCTTTGCATTCCCTCTCGGTTTGCACTTGCTTATGGCTTGCACTCTCTTAATTCAGACTTATTCCCGTCTTGCATTCCCTCCTACTTTAGACTTACTCCCGTATTGCACTCCCTCCTACTTCAGACTTACTCCCATATTGCACTCCCTCTTGGCTCACAATTGCTCGTATCTCTTCTTTTCTCAATGTTTCTTGGCTTCAACAATTTTTGGAAATAATGTTCCACACATTCGTGATAAGATTTTGAAGCATTGATGCACTCTAGATGAATTTATCGCTCTTTTACCATTACTAAATCCTGTCTCACACTCCCTCTTAGTTTACACTCCCTCTCAGCTTTCTCTGGCTCCTGGCTTGCACTCTCTCCTACCTTGCACTCACTCCCAACTTGCACTCCCTCTTGGCTCACAAATACCCTTGTCTCTTTTTTTTTTTACTTTCCTTTGCTTCGACATTTTTTTAAAAACAATGTTCTATGCATTCGTGGTATGGGTTTGAAGCATTAGTGCACTCCGAATGAACTAGTCACTCTTTCGTCATGACTAAATCTCAGCTCACACTCCCCCTTGGTTCACACTCCCTCTTGGATCACATTTGCTCTTGGCTTGCACTCTCTCCTAGATTTTATTCAATTGAATCCTTTAAATTCTCCTAATATTTGGAACAAGAAGTGGTACTTGTTCCTTGATCCTTGCTCCTCCCTTTTGACTGCACTCACTTCCAGATGCACTTACTCACACTCACTCCACTCACTCCCGGTTAGCACTCGCACTTGTTGCTACACTTACTCCTAGCTCGCACTTACACTAACACTTTCAAATGCAATTACTCCTGGCTCACGCTCACACTAAAATTTGGTTGCACTCACTTCCGGCTTGCACTCACTCTAACTTCTAACTGCACTGATATTAATTTTATTTTTTAATATTATTATTTTTTTATATTATTGTAAAGTTAAGAAAATTTATTTAATAAAACCACGACGTAGGAGAGTGTGTAAGGGGGTGGGTGTGTGGTGGTTGTGTGTTAAATTCCCTATTGATAAGCATAGCTCTTGGTTTTATGAGGGGTCATGGTTGGGGGGAGCCTGCCAAGCCTTGTGCGTTGGTCGTTGGTCGTAGGGGTTTCTCACACTAACCAAATCAAAAAATATATATATTTGATATTATTTTTAAAAAATTAAATACCTCAAAAATATTGTGTAGTAAAAACTTTAATATTTATAATTAATACTATGAAATTAAAAAAAAAAAAACTTTTTCACCTTTTTCATATAATATATTTTAAATATTTATAAAATATTTATTTTATTTTTATTTTTATTTTTATTTAGATTAGTGTGAGAAACCCCTATGACCGATGCTCAGGGATAGGCATCCCCATCCCAACCATGATCTCTGATAAGAGTGAGAGTTGAGCTTATCAATAGAGGCCAAACACATAGCCATACACACACCCACCCCCTCACACACTTGCCCACACCATGGTTTGAACCTTGGACCTCTCGAAGAAGAGCCAAATATCGTTGCACTATCCCCAAGGACATAAAATATTTAATTCAAATCGCTTGTATTTTAATAAAAAAATTACAATAACCATAAAAAGAAATCAAAATTTTATTATATAAATATTTTATACAAATAAAAAGTTAAATATAAAATAAAATAAAATTATATATTTTAAAATAAGTTGTGTGGCTTTTATTAAAGGTAATTCTTATAAAAATACCAAAATATTACATTTGTTATTAAATCAATCAAATCATATCCAACATCTCTTTTTATCATAAATCTAATTTCATTTCTTTCTTTATTAAATATATTCTTCAACTTCCTCGGTGCTATGTTTTCACAATCAACTCTTGATATCATTTTGATTAAGAGATAAAATCTCACTTGATCAATTGCCTTCTAAAATTTGAATTTCACCAAGATAAAGATCATAAGATCAATATCTTGATTATCTAAATTATTTGCTACCTATTTTCTTCTCTATAAATATGCTCACATTTCCAAGAGATTACCTCTAATAATAAGCGATGAACATCAGCAATAATATATTTTTTATCCATGGGTTTGCCATAGATTTGCTTTTCCTCTTATCACTAACTAGGGCATCCATACTTCCAACTAAGGCGTCTTTACTTCCAAGTAGGGCATCTTTACTTTTAGTAAGGACAGGAAAAAAAATTTTGCCATGTTACGTAGGTTTACTTCACATGAATCCTTTAGTTTTTTAGTCTCTTAGGAACTGGATAAGAAGTGGCATTCCCTCCTTTATATCACTTTGCTTTCTACTTTCTACTTCCTCTAGGTTTACTTCACATGAATCCTTTAGTTTTTTAGTTTCTCTTAGGAATTGGATGAAGAAGTGGCATTCCCTCCTTTATATCACTTTGATTTCTACTTCCCTCTTAACTCACACTCACTTACTCGTGCTCACTCTCGACTCAATATAAGTGAAACTAAAATTAATATATATATTTAAATTAATAAAATAAACTTTAAAATCCATAAAAAAATTAATATGAGTAAAATTTTATTTTAGTTGAGCATATCAGATTTATTTTTACTACAAAATTTAATATTAAAAATTCTCAACCATTTAACAATTAAACTTAATTAGTTAATTTGTTAAAATTTTCGTAAGTTTAGTTGTCCTATAAACAAACATAAGGTATAATTTAATGTAAACTTTGTAAACTAACAAAATATTTTCAAATATTAAAAAAACCAATAAATCATATATTTTTTAAATGATGTTAAAAATCAAATGGCATTAGTTCAAATCAATTGGTTAGATTCTTCAACTTTGAATAAGCAAATTATTGGAAATAAAGCTAGTAAAAGAAGCAAAAAGGAGTAAAAAAGGTAAAAAAATTGTTTCGACGGCAAGCTTTGGATCTTACCCATTTAGCTCCTTGGACAGGTAAGTTTGAATTGGACGGCAGCTGACTGGGCAGGTAAGTTTGACTTGGACGATAGCTGACTGGGCAGGATTGGACGACAAGGGCGACAAGGTGAACCAACTCATTTTCCCTTTCTCTTTTCCTCCCTATTTCTTCTATTTCCCTAACTTCCCTATATTCCCTAAGTTCGTTTATTTTTACGAGTATAAATACCAATGTAACCTATTATTCCTAAGGTTGAATACAATATTAATTTCCTATTTTTTGCTCCTAATTTCTCTCAAACCACATCTGGTATCAGAGTCGAAGCCGAGAGGGCACAAGGATCGAGGCGAGGGAAGCCCGAGGACCGAGGAGAGAGAAGCCCACAGCACACAACTTGTAGCGAGGTCGAGGTGGGACCCGTAGCATGTAGCTCAAGGTGAGAGAAGCCTGAAGCACACGGATCAAGGCAAAATCTGGAGCATGCCAACACAGCAAGCATGCAAAGACAAGAGCGACACAGGAGAACCAATCAGAGAGTGGCACGTGGTGAGAGGAGAACAAGACCCACGCTGACTGGACGACTCAGAAGCTAACATGGATAGACAATGTGGTAGCGAATGAAGTAACGTTACGAGGAATGGTTGGCTAATCGGAGGTAAAAGGGGTGATCGTTGATTTCCTGAAGGCAATCGTTTCAAAAGGCGCGCACCCAGGGTTATAAAACCTTGCATTGCCTCCATCCTACTGAATGTGGGATTATTGTTTTTTTCTTTGCAATCGGTGACAAGAGCTTGTTAAATACAAAACCCTCCTCCATACTCAGCCGTGGGCGTAGCTCGAGTGGCTAAGGCGCAGCGCTTGTGATCTGGGTGTCACGGGTTCGAATCTCGCTGGGCACTATTTTGCTTTGTTTTTTTGAAATTGTCTGGAAAGCATAGTTGAAAAGGATCACGGATCCTTTGAGTTTTAAATTAAACTTTGTGGCGCATTGGTCTAAGGTTTTGTGACTATCAAGAGGTCACGGGTTCGAATGGGCTAGAGATAAATTTTGTTTAAAATTTTTTTATTATTTAAACTTTAGAAATTTAAAATTATTAAATATTAATTTAATAAAAATTAATTTATAATTAATTTATAATTATTTTAAAACTTACATTTTAATGATTATAAAATTATTTTTTTATTAAATATGAATATTTAATGTTTTTTAATAAGTTTAAATTTTAAAATTTTGTTGTAAAAGCCTTGAAGGCTTAATATTGTCATCCACAAAGAGATTGTACATTTCAATTTTTTGTGAAATACTCAAAGATTGAAAGAGAAATTGATAACTTTCCTAAGAGGAAAGAGTGTGTAATAAGCCTAAGAGGCTTAGTATTTTGTAAAAGGCATTTGATGATCAGACTTGATGGGTGTTATCATGCCTTATGTGCAATTCTAGCAAGAGAAGGTGCAGAAATGTTTGATGAAAAGGTAAGAGGTTATGGACTCAACATTGTATTTAGTCAACTTCAAAACGTAGTAATCGCGCATCAAAGGCATCCTGACTCAGGGTACAAAGCGGATTTTGAATATAATTCATTTAGAAGTCAATTTGAACAATCAGAATCCATCCAAGTTGCACCACAAGAATCAAAGTACACACACTACAACATTTCAGTGGAAATCCTAGAACCACCATCACCGAAAATCATACCAATAAGTGACGATGAAGAAGAAGTGGCAAATAACTTTGTAAATAAAGATATCACATCCCCACATCAAGAGGAGCAAGCAGTCAATGATAGAGTAGAACAAGTCAGATTTGACTTAAATTTGTAATCTCTTCCTTCTTCCTTCTTCTTTCTTTCATTCAGCAAAGTACTTTTGTAACCGTGAAATAAAGAGATTTTTTTGGTAACTATGGCCTCACACAATAGCTTACCTATCCCAAAATTTAATGGTTATGACTATGAGTACTGGTCTATAAATATGAAGACCCTGCTCATAGGAAGAGGTTTGTGGGACATCATAGAGGAAGGATATACAGAACCCATAGACTGGACCACACTTAATGCATCAGACAAGAAAACTCGAAAATAAGAGAAAAAGAGCAACTCTTTTGCTCTTTCTCATCTCCAAGCCGCATTGGAGAAAAGCATATTTCCTATAATTGTTGCTCGTACGACTGCTCAAGATGCATGGAAAGCATTGAGTGATGGATTCCAAGGTAGTAATCAAGTGAAGCAAGTAAGGCTTCAAACACTGAAGAGAGATTTTGAAAATCTCCGAATGAAAGATGATGAAAAAGTCGGTGATTATTGTGTTAGAGTAAAAGCAATAGTAGATAAAATGGTTACACTAGGCGAAGCAATCAAGCCTGAGATAATTGTAACAAAAGTATTGTGAACACTTACACATAAATGGAACCATATTGCCAAAATTATAGAAGAATCCAAATATATTTCCCTTTTAACATTTGATGCATTAATCGGATCGTTAATGTCACATGAAGAGAGGTTTCTTGAAACTCCTTCAACCAACTACGGAGGCGATGATAAGGCCTTCACTTCCAATGAAAATAATGGAAGAGGACGATGAAGAGGTCAAGGTAGAGGCAAGCAAAGAGGTAGAGGCAGAATCAATTATAGAAGAGGCAATCAGAACAGAGGAGGCAACTCATACAAAGAAGGCAATAAACAAAGAATTGGAAATAAAAATCAAGGAAGAAATCCAGGACAAAGTGGAAATCAAGGGCGAGGAAGTGAAAAGTCGAAATCAGCTTGTTTCAACTATGGTAATCCAGGTCACTTCGCTCGTGACTGCTGGTCAAAATCTTCACAAGGCAGCAATAGTCAATATGGTAAATATGGAGAAGAAGATGATACCTCTAATCTTTTTCTGTCATATGGACAATTAGAACAGAATCTAAATGACACATGGATTCTGGATACTGGTTGTTCAAACCATATGAGTGGCAAAGAATATTTATTTGCTACTCTAGATTCCACTTATAAATCCTAAATCAAATTAGGGGATGATAATACATTGTAAGTAAAGGGTATTGGAGCCATGGAGGTTCCAACCAAAGAAGGACTAAAGAAAGTGCATGACATCTATTACACTCCAAAGCTCCAACACAATCTGCTAAGCGTTGGGAAAATAATAGAGAACAATTACAAGCTTGTATTTTATGAAGGACAATGTATCATTTTTATAAAAATAATTGTAATTGTGTCATCACACAGGTCCTCATGGCCAAGAACAGGTTATTCTCTCTCAAATTTGATGAGCCAGGAGGAGCTCAAATTGCAAATGTAGCTATAACAAATCCAAGTGTGCTTTGGCACTTGCGATATGGTCACCTTAATTCTGCTAGCTTGAAACTTCTAACTTCTCAAGCTATGGTGACAGGACTTCCCAAAATCAATGCACAAAAGGAGGTCTTTGAAGGTTGTGCTTTGGGAAAGCACTCAAGGTCAAAGTTTCCAAAAGGACAAGCGTGAAGAGCTAGCTATCCACTTCAGTTAGTAAATTCAGACATCTGTGGACCAATGCAAACACAGAGTCCCAGAAACTATTCTTATTTTCTCACTTTCATAAATAACTTCTCTAGAATGTGGTGGATTTATTTTTTGAAGCATAAAGATGAAGCTTTTGATTGCTTCATAGATTTTAGAAACAATGTAGAGAATCAAAGTGGAAATTATGTAAAATGTCTTAGGACATATCGAGGAGGTGAATACTCCTCAAAAGTATTCTTGAAATATTGTAAAGCAAGTGGGATCAAAAGGCAATTTACCACTGCCTATACCCCACAACAGAACGGTGTGGCAAAGCGAAAAAACCGCTCCATAGTTGAGATGGCAAGATCAATGCTATAGACTAAGAATCTAACTCATATATACTGGGTAGAGGCTGTAAGAACTAGTGTATATATTCTAAATAGAAGTCCTAATTCTAGTTTATATGGTGTCACTCCTTATGAGGCGTGGTACTTAAATAAAGCTAATGTAAAGCACTTCAAAGTGTTTGGTTCTTTAGCATATGCACACATTCCTGATGAGAAAAGGAAGAAGCTTGATCCAAAAATTCAAGCTTGTATATTTGTAGGGTATTGTGAGTCTACAAAGGCATATAGACTCTACAATCCCAAGACTCATAAAGTTATACTCTCCAAGGATGTAATTTTTTATGAAGGGGGAGAATGGGGTCATCAAATAATTTTTGTTGATGATGAGTCCCAAGATGTAAATTCTTCACAAATACAGCAGGTACAATAGGTGTCTCCCAAGAAAGGCACACCACCCCCTCTAAGGCCAAGTAGGAGTACTACATCAAGTACATCAACCACCAGTCCAAGTCCTTCTCCACAGAGATCAGTAAATTCTTCACCGATGGACATTGACTCTCCATCAAGAGGCAGAAGAACTTTACAACATCATTCTTCCTTTTAGATGTTGGATCAAAATTTCCAAAGAAGATTCACTAGAAGCCAAGATAGTAAAATGAATTCAGTTCTGCAGCAACTTGAGAATTTACAATTGTATGGGGATGATAACTCCCAAGAACCTAGAGGAGATGTAGTCAATTATGCTTTATTGGCTAGTGCACAGCTAGAACCAACTAGCTATGAGAAGGCATGTACTCAAAATGTATGGCAAGAAGCCATGAAAGAGGAAATAACCTCTATAAAAAATAATGATACATGCAATCTAGTAAAGCTACCCAAAGATAAAAACATGTGTTGGATGTAAATGGGTTTACAAGACCAAGTACAATGTTGATGGAAGAATTGAGAGGCATAAGGCGAGACTAGTAGAAAAAGTTTTTACTCAAAAATATGGCATTGACTATGAGGAAACTTTTGCTCCTATTGCAAGATAAGAGATAATCAGAACAGTTCTTTCCTTAGCAAACCATAAAGGATGGAATGTTTAACACATGGATGTAAAGAGTGCTTTTCTGAATGGATACTTGACAGAAGAGGTTTATATTCAACAACCTCAAGATTTCCAAGAACAGGGGAAAAATAACCTTGTTTACAAATTGAAGAAAGCACTTTATGGCCTCAAGCAAGCACCAAGAGCTTGGTACTCACGCATTGATGGCTATTTCAACGAGTATGGATTCACAAGAAGCAAAAGTGAACCAACTCTGTACTACCTAAATCATGGAGTACACATTCTCATAGTTTGTTTGTATGTGGATGATCTAATATTTACGAGTAGTAACAATAAAATGAATATGGAGTTCAAAAACTCCATGATGAAACAATTCAAGATGAAAGATCTTGGTTTAATGTGATACTTCCTAGGGATTTAAGTGCATCAATCAAATAAAGGGATATTCATATGTCAACACAAGTATGCTCGAGACATGATCAAGAAATTTACCATGGAGCAGTGCAAATCAGTTGCAACTCCTACTGGACATGGGATCCAATTGAGCAAGGATGATGGAGAATCAAAGGTTGACATGACCACTTACAGAAGCATGGTTGGGATTCTAATGTTTCTCACTAATACCAGACCCGATATTCAATATGTTGTTTCTCTAGTTTCAAGGTTTATGGCTAGTCCATCTAACCTGCATTTACAAGCAACTAAAAGAATTTTAAGATATGTAAAAGGTACATTAGATTTTGGAATCCATTACGAAAAATGTAATTCTTTGAAATTAGTTGGCTTCAGTGACAGTGATTGGGGAAGCAACATAGATGACAAGAAATCTACATCAAAGAATTGTTTTAGTCTAGGATCAGGACTAATTACATGGAGTTCTATGAAAAAAACTATTGTAGCATTGTCATCAACTGAGGCTGAGTATATAGCCATCACTTATGCTAGTACTCAGACCTTATGGTTAAGAAAAGTTCTTGAAGATATTGGAGAAAGTCAGAGTGGTCCAACTCGACTATATTGTAATAACATAAGTGCCATTTAGTGGCATACAATCCAGTCCACCATAGCAGATCAAAGCATTTTAATATGAAGTATCACTTCATTTGAGATATGGTGGAAAAACAAATAGTTGAGCTTCAATATTGTAACACTTTGGATAATATTGTTGATATCTTCACCAAATATATAGCTAAATATCAATATATAAAGCTTAGAGATTGTATAGTCAGTCATCTCAACTTTAAGGGGGAGAATGTTGGAAATAAAGCTAGTAAAAAGAGCAAAAAGGAGCAAAAAATGTAAAAAATTTGTTTCAACGGTAAGCTTTGGATCTTACCCCTTTTACCTCCTTGGACGGTAGCTGACTGGGCAGGTAAGTTTGACTTGGATGGCAGCTGACTGGGTAGGATTGGATGGCAAGGGCGGCAAGGCGAACCAACTCATTTTCTCTTTCTCTTTTCCTCCCTATTTCTTCTATTTCCCTAACTTCCCTATATTCCCTAAGTTCATTTATTTTTACGAGTATAAATACCAATGTAACCTATTATTCCTAAGGTTGAATACAATATTAATTTCCTATTTTTCGCTCCTAATTTCTCTCAAACCACACAAATCTAGGTTCAAATATTTCCAAGCCATACATGCATAATTATAAACAATTTTAATACCATTATGTGGTTATGATGTATTACAAGTGGAGTAGTTTCAATCTCATATAACTAATAAAAAAGAAAAATGTTAAAAATCATAATATCTATTTTTGGTTTCATTGTTCAATGAGTTCATAAAAAGGAACAAAAGTTCATAAAATCAATTATATATATATATATATATAAAGTTAAAAAATCAAAGTATTGAGATCTTACTTTTCTAGGATTTCGGTCTCTAGTTAGAATCATTTTTGCTTAGGATTTTCTTATATTTTTGGGGATTTCCATGGCTTTTAACCCCGATGGTCTAGTAATTACCATTGGTGTCACAAGAGAGAAGGCAAATGAAAACCGCACCCATGAAGAGTCTTAAAAAATTGTTTTTGATGGAGAGTCATGAGGAACATTCATTCTGCCTCTACTTGAGTTTGATAATGCCTATAACTAGCTGGAATATTTTACCCTGGTTGTGTCTTTTGTGGGATGCATTCCCAACAAACAATGTTACCATTTTAGGTTAGCTCAACTTGGGCTCCTCATGAAGTCAAGCTTAAGTTTATTCAAAACCTAACAAAAAAAAATCTCTTTAGGTTTGCAAATGTTGCTAATACAAAGATAATTTATGAGCACGTGCCTTGGTCCATGAGAAGCTCCTTGGTGTTCTTTCCATGGACTTGGGATTTTTCAGTTTTTGAGGAAATAACCTCCAAGATCCTAGTTTGGTTTGAGTTCCCTCATCTTCCTCTTCCCCTTTGGCCCTTTTTGAATTGCATGGTGATAGTCTTAGGGTGTGTCTTATTGGTTAAAGCTAACAAATTGTTCAATACATGCCCACAAAAAAAAAAATTAGTAATACAAGGCACTTATACATATATAAAGTTTTAAGTTATTCAGTATAGCTTAATGAGAATTATAAAAAAAATCAATTAACACACTTCTTACAAGGATTAAATTTACAATTGAAAAAGGATGAAATATATATATATATATATATATATATATATATATATATATATATATATATATATTGAAATTGCTACCAAATTCATATTAGACAAAATATTAAGGGAACAAATACAATATAAAGGCTAACCGTGGTTTGGGTGCCTACATCCAGGCTTGAACACCCAACAACCATCGAAGCCATGATAGACTTCCCTCTAGCGAGGATAAAGCAAACACAAGTGCATTCACAGGGCCACACAGGGCACCCATCACCAGAAATAAGCACAATGGAGACCACACTTAGGCCCCCACTACTGTATTACAACATGAGGCCATGAAGGACCAACACAGAGGAGAACTAAGAAATATTGTGATACTTAGGGCACCCAACTACAAGCATTGGAAGTGAACAACCACACAAGTGATCCCCTGGTGACACATGTCAAAAACTAAGATATCCCCAGTGGTTGTCATGGGGATGAAAAAGTATGCCATCACTAGGACTCTAAAAAGATATGTTGACATAAAACTGAATGACTAGAGATTGTTGGGTCACTCCCTCTAATGGGTGGCCTACACACTATCTACTGAGAAGAGACTACTACACTTTGCCAAAACAAAAACTACAAGGGAGTAGCCATGCTGGGAAAACATCTGCTAAGGAGAAGAGTCTAAGTGACCCTGCTCCACCTCATATTGCCTTAGAAGCCTAATATAAGGATTGAAATGATTGTTGTTGGCTTCTAATTCCACTTGACCCAAATGCTTCATCAAGTGTGCTTGATTATGCATCACCAAGCTATGTTGCTCAGTTAATTCACCTACCATGTTCTTTAATCTATAAATTCCATCTGAGCTATGAGCTGAGGTCTCAAAGATATACCTCTTTAGAGTTGTGATTTTTTATTGAAGTGTTTTCTCCTTATGAGTGTCACCTACTAAATCAACCTACAACTAGCATTTTACAATAGCAAAGATGTTAGCTACTAATATATTAGAGATATCTTCTTGATCCATTTCAAAAATGGATTTGCATCGAGTCTTCCATATATGAAAGATGATGGCTTCCCTAGTAATATAGAGAAGAAATTTTTGATTGGGCATCAGATTGATCCCTAATAAGGATTGATCCTTTTTCATAGGAAGTGGTAATGGATAAAGCAATTGTTGCGCTTCACACCAAATACGGTGGGCACGAGCACAGTTCCAAAATAGATGTTGTATTGTCTCTTCCAAACCACAAAAAGGGCAATCACCTTACCCTTGGCCCATCTATTTTAGCTTGCTTCAAGTAGGTAGACCTTGAAGGGCTACATTCCAAAGAAGAATCTAGAACTTTTCTTGAACTGGGGTAGAGTTGATAAGCTTGAAGGTTCTCTCCCAAGTGGCCCAACTGAGCTCTAAGTTCCATTTTTTATTGAGTGTATCTGCAAAGTGTTGATAGTTCATAGTAAGCAGGGTTTGGTACCAAAATTTAAGGGTTGGTTGCTCAAAGTCATGATTTCCAAACCATTTCCAATGATTCCAATGGGGACTAGCTTCTTATGGAGAAGATAGAGGTTGAGGTGCTTGGGAGGCAATGGAAATGATCCGCATAATCACTGCTTTATCAGTAGGGTAGAGGCCAAATTCTGACTGGATTTGCTTCCAATTTTTCCAAGAGGACTTAGAAAAATTCCAAATGTCACCCACCATAATCATTCCTCTTTTGAAGAGATGCCTAGCAAGAAACCAAGGACTCATGCCAAGAGGTTGTGCATCAAGGGTGAGGAGGGGTGACCACCATAAGTTGTGTTGGAGGAAATCTATGGGGCCTTGCTCTAGAGGTGGATGCCATGAAAGAAATTGATGCACCTGCTGCCAGGATTTCCAAATCCCTTTGAGAATATTACAACCTTCTATAGAGAAATAAGGGGCTTGTAAAATAACATCAGTGTATGACATATTTGTCCAAATTTTACCATCCACACGGGGGTTTTTCAAATGCTCCCTCACCAATACCTTCCATGGATCATTCTCTATGATCATATTTTGCATCTATTTAGCTACAAGTGCATAGCCATTTTCTTGAAGGTTGGGGATTCCTATCCCACTGCATGAAACTGGTCTACAACAATTGCTCTAGGAGACCATTGGGAGGCCTCGTTTGGCTAGGTTTTTTACCCAAAAAAACTCTCAAAGCATATTGTTCATCTTATCATACCCAACCTTACTAGGAGTCAAAATAGAAGAGAAGTAAACATGGAAGGGGGCTAAATTTTTTCCAATAATCAAGATTTTAGCTGCTTGAGACATTTCCAGATATTTCTAGTAGTCTAATTCTTTGGTTAATATGTCCATACACCAATCCCAAAACCAAAATAAAAGCCCAAATACTTAGAGATTTCTCCTATTTGCACCCACTTCCATGTTGTGGGTATCCAATCTCACTTATCATTAATATAAAGGGAATAACAGACTTCTTAGATTCTTGGATTCTTTCACCAAAGACCCTATAGAAGGTGTGAACTGTCTCAAGGATGTTCGCAAGATTTTATTGATCTACCAAAGAAAAAAACATAGAATCATCTGTGAAGTGAGAGTTGATAAGTTGGGAGTCATCCGAAAGAGGGATACCTTTTATCCTTCTATTTTTAATTGCAGATTCCAATAGACAACCAAGGGCATCAACTGCAATTACAAATAGATAAGGGACCAATGGGTAACCTTACCTAACTGATATTTTCACAATAATGCTATTAGACAATTATGCATTAATAACCACTCTCACAAAAATATTTGGAAAGAGGGAAGCTACCATATCGATGAATCTATTGCCAAAACCAAGCCAGTGGAGCATGCTTAAGATGAAGGACCACTCTAATCGATCATAATCTTTGTCAAAATCAATATTAAGGTAAAGTTCCTTGAGCCCCTATGCTCGAGCCCACTCCATCCCTTCCCAAGCTATAAGGAGATTATCCAAAATGTAGTGACCTTTCAGGAATCATGTTTGCTCTATGCGAACAAGTTTTGTAGCCACTAGGAGGAGTCTTATGACCAGAGCCTTAGCCAAAATTTTATAAGAGTAAAGTAATGGAACACCAATCAACAAGCAGATATGGATTAAGTCTTTTTGAAATAAGCTTGATCAATTATTTATTAGTGGTCTTCACAAGGCCTCCAATAGTAATAACCTCCTCACACATCTGTAGAAAATCAACTCCTATAGTCTCCCACATGGTCTTAAAAAATTTAGTCAAAATACCATCAATGCTTGGGGCTTTTTCTCACCAAAGAGAAAAGGGTAGAATGAAGTTCATCCTATGAAAGAGTTTTGTCCATCAATGCTCTATCTTCTTCAGATACTTTGGGAGTAATGCACTGCTTGCAACATTCTCTAAAAAACTCAACTTTTGTGTTGGATCCTTCACTTTTGAAAAGGATTGCAAAATGCTCCTGGATGAAGTATAGGATATCCTCCATCAGAATTTGTAGGCCAGCTCTGAGATTTTTAATAACCTCTATCATGTTTGATCTATTCTTCTTCTTAATGGAATTAAAGAAGAATTTTGAATTTTTATCACCCTCATGAATCCACTAAATATGTGCCTTTATTTGCACCTCGTGGGCTTTATAAGATTGAAGTTGCCTTAACTCTGCCTTTTTTTCACCCAACTTCTTTTGATAATGGATTTTGCTGAGTTGGTCAACTTCTTGCAACAATTCTTTCTCTTTTTTCCTGCGAAGAGAGTCTAGATTTTTGCCAAAATCTTAAAGTTAATCCACTGTATTTATGGATTCCTCCCACCACATAATCCACCCTCTCCCTCCTGAGAGACTTGGCAATATATTCCACACTTTCTTGATTCCATTAACACAATATTTGCGCTTGAGCAAGGAAGTGTTTAACTTGAAAGACAAGTTGTTTTTGGGTTTCCTTATGGAGGCACACCCAATACTCAAGGTAATGATAAGATGATATGAAGTTACCACTGAATAGATTGGATGAGACAGATCATTTTGGAGGATATAAATATTTTTTGCTATATAGAAGTGATCCAATCTTACCATTCTGAGAGCATCCCCGCATCGTGCATTGCTCCAAGTAAATCAAGCACCATTATTTTTAGCACTCCCATTCCAATTGGGATCATAAATATTCCAAACCCTTCCAAGCCTATACCATGATTTAGCCTCTTCTAGTTGTTTGAGTGGAGTTCCACCCCCCAATATGTCTCCCTCCCACTCTACCATATTGAAGTCCCCTCCTATTATCCAATCTACTTTAAGCAAATTGAAGCACATCTAGTTCTAGAGGGCTGACCTTTTGACTACATCATTGGGTGCATAAATAGCTGCAATACCCAATTTCTTGCCACCAAACATTATTGTACACCACACTACTCTATGCATTGGATCCTCTCCTAATAATAAAATAGAGTCCCATAGCTCTTGAGAGAGGCATAGGATAGCCCCCCTCCCTTCGTCATGATTCGTACATAAGGCCCCTCAACGCCCATAGGGTCTTCAGGTATTTTTCATTCTGAAACTTAAAATTTTGACTTATTGCAATAATAATATTTGTGGAAAAACTCTCTTGATGACTGTCTGAATAGAAAAATGCCACTCTCATAGCATGATGCCATGCACATTCCAAGACATGATTATTGCAGATATTAATCTAACATGTTGTTAGCTAAAGCATCATAAGCGTTTTGAGTGGGTATAGATTGCATTAAATCATGCAAAGAACCTGTTTCCTTGGACTAATGTGTGGCTAAGGAGGTATTTTTGTAGTGAGATCTTGTGGGTTTATGGCTCCATTCATTACCTCCTATGTGTTGGGTAGGTGTTGGTCTTTGGGTACACCTCTGGAAGGAGGGGGGAGGCATCCTTTGATGATTTATACATGTGTTTCTTGTTATGTTAGGTTACCCAACCCTCTTTAATTATTTCAAGAGGAGTTTGCTCCACGAGAGCCTCAAAATGTGGAGGGGGTTGAAGGGAGATGTGGGTAACTGCCAAGTTAGAAGCTTGGGGTACTAAATGAACAAGGAAAGAGATCATATCATGAGAACCAGAAGATTGTGAAGATTGAATAGGAGGTACTGTTTTCTTGTGTGCTAAGTAGTGGTAGTAGGAGTACTAGTAGGCCGGTTTTGTTGTTTGAGATGTCCCACTGGATAGTTTTTAATCATATGGCCTTACTGTCTGAAGTAGAAACATGAGTTTGGAAATTTGAGATAATTAATTCGTTGTTCAAATTGGACACCAGGGGCTCTAAATAAGATCTTACTAGGGAGGTTCTTGGAGACATCAGTCTCAACCAAGATGCATGGGTGGGAGCGCATGAAGTGCGAGGGATCAAATGGGAGGAATAATGGCCTTCCAAACCTAGCAGTTATCTAAGGTAAGTACTTTGTGTATAGGTTTTAGAAAGGGAGTTCAATCCAAAGGGGTTATTTCATGTTTAACACATTCTTAGGGTCAAATTGGAATGCCCAATGTTGTATAAAGACAAGTTGACCAGAAATCATTCAAGTGTTGAGTCTTAGGGCTTTTAAGCAAGAGTCTTTGGAGGTGAAAGTGATAGAAATGAAGGATTGACCAAGACGACGATGAGAGGCAATCATCCAAAACTTGGATTCCTATACTTTGACAAACCACCAATTGAGCTCTTCATTAAGGGAGATTATTCTAGAAAAGAATAGAACAATAGTTCACTCTTCTAATTCTTTTATTTCTTCAATAAAATCATCTTGCAACTCAAACTCAAAGGTACCTGACTCTTTAGCTTGTTGATTTACCTATTTAGAGATTTTATTTCCTCTTGCATGTCCAATTTTGAGGGTTTCCTCCTTTTGTACATGTTGGTCACCACCTCCTTGTTTGGATTCTCTAGGTCCATGGATCAAGGGTGCAAGGTCAATATTATTTTATCTTTTTTTGGAATGAAGGTCCTCCAGTTGGGCTATTGGAGATGCTTGATAATTACTACCATTGAAAGTTAGGTTGTTGAGCAATTCTAGCACTAGCTCCCCCCTGTAACATGGCTCCCAATTTGAAGGGGAAGACTAAACAGGAGTGTGGGTTGCTACCTTTGGAAATCTTACTTCTATCATGTTCCTCTCCTGAAGTTACACTATTTTGCATGTCATGATAGAGGTATGGCTCAGATCTGGAGGAAAATCCATGAGCAGTGCTAGAGACTTCTTTGAACCCTAAATGATCATCCTTCCATTCTGGTTGTTGGGTCAATGTATTTTTGAACTTAAATAGGGGGTTCGTTAGCAAACTATTGAAAGGAGATCTCCTCATCATGTGACTTGCCCTCTCTATGGGGATAAAAAATAGAACTAGAAGTTAGTTTCCTGAGCTCATTCTCTTTCTTACTGGGTGAAATTAAGTGAATTCCATCAAAACTAGCATGCGTTGCAGCTTCAGGAACCAAGAACTAGGAGTCGACTACTATCTCATTCTCTTTGGCATGAAATGACAATGTTGTAGTCTCTGTCTTGGGTAAATGGTCACCTACAACACCCAACAACAAATTTCCAACATTTTACAAAGATCTTGGAGAGAGAATGTCCACATCAATCTCCATGCGACACACCTCGAAGAGCCCTCTTTCTGCATAAAAAAGCCCCAGCTTCTAAAAACCCTCTTATGAGTTTTTCTAAGTTGTTTTAAATGGCCTTGCTTTAATTAGAGTAGATTAATATTCCCAAATAGAGATACAGACCAGCTACAATGCATTACCCTCACTAAATTCCTGTACTAAGCACATACCTGATTCAATTTGAAGCCCTTATTTTGGAAATATATTTTAATTGAGAAGATTCACAAATTATCATTAATGCTATGAACAAAAATGGATGCAGTGATTAGATAAAAAATATTTTTTTTGGTTGAATGCAAAGTACAATGGGTGACACAACTGAGGACCACATTCCCCAAGGGTATAGCAATAGGGGGCCTCCTTCCTCGTGATTTGAATTGATGTCATCAAGATGAAATGCCAACGACATATCGTTGAGGTATCCCCATTGAAAAAATGAGCATCATCTATTATTAAAGGCAATCTCTTGGAAATATGAACATATTTATAGTAAAGGAAACAAGGTAACAAATAATTTAGTTGGTGTTGATCTTCATCCTTGAAATTCAAATTTTTAAAAGCAATATGCTAATGAGATTTTTTTTAAAACATACAATGACAACTGAAGCATTCAGCCTAAGGGCACATTAGGGGTCACTTTTCCTGTGAATAAAACTTGGCTCTTCGTAAAGAGACCCCAATACCTTTATTATTGCAATGTCTCAAAATTTTAGCATTTTATCTCTTAATGAAAATGATGTCAAAGAACTTATTGTAAAAATATAGTACTTTGAAAAAGATGAAAAATATATCTAATAAAAAAAATAAAATACATATAATAAAAATATATGTTAAATATTGTTTAATTAACCTAACAACAAATATAATATATTATTTTTTTAATAAAAATAATTCTAAAAAAACACATTGAGTTTATTTAATTTAAGTCCCATTAACACCGCCTTGTGTGGTGTTTACCTACCTTTTTATGGTTGTCATTGTTCACTCAGCTTCAGTTGATGTTGGAGCTGCTGAAGTACCCAATGGTGCCCGAGAAACGTCCTCGCAAGTTTGTTTCGAAAGTCTTTCACGAGGTAAGGGTTTTGTCCCTGAGATTCTTCTTTCGGTTGATGATTTTCAAAAAGCATGTACCTGGTATGAGCAAACTCATTTGGTTGGTTACTTTCTTGGTCGTATTCCAAATGATACCCTGGTCCGCAATTGGGTCTAGCATGTCTGGCATCCTCATGGTATTATTGTTGAAAATATTCAGAATTTGACAAAAGGTTTTTTTTATTCCGTTTTGCTGATCCCACTCTTGTTGAGAAGGCTTTGAACAAAGGTCCTTGGACTGTTCGTAGTTCTCTGCTTATTTTGCAACCCTACCGTCGTTCTTTTACAGTTTTTGATGAAACTTCTCTAGAAGTTCCAATGTGGGTGGAGTTTTTGGGTTTGCCTCTTCCATTATGGCCTTTTCTACAATCTTTAGCCGCTCCTTTGGGTACTTTTGTGTGTCTTGAGCCTGAGCATTTTTCAGTCCTCGCCCCTCTCGGCGTGTGTGTATCAAAGTTGACCTGAAAAAGGACATGCATGAGTTTATTGATATCAAGTGTGGAGAAAATACTCTTCGTCAATGAGTTGCGTATATCAATTTACCAAACACCTGTTTTCGCTATCAATCTATGACTCATAAGATTAAATATTGCCCTCTTATGGTTGGTAAGTTCAATTCGCATGCCACGCCTTCTTCTCCTACTCTGCCACCTTCTGTGTCTAGGGGTCAAGCTGAATGGGTGGTGGTAAATAATAGAAAATCTCATACTTCCAAACCCCCAATTGCCGATTTTGAGGCTATCCTTCATGAACCTTCTGTCCCCTCTGAACATTTTGTCCCTTCTGACCCTTCTGTCCATGCCATGCATGACCAACAAGTTTCCCCCCTCTCCTGCCTTCCCCTTCTCCTTTGATTTCCTTTGCCTCTATTGTCGCTCAAGCTCCTTCTACTCGTATTCCTCCCTCATCTTCCTCTGTTGTCATAGATTCTGTTGTTGCGGTTTCTGCCATTTCCAAATTTCGTCGATCTCGCAGCCCTACGTGGGGGAGATGGATTTTTTGTTTGAAAAATGATGTCAGTCGGATGATACTAGTTGTCCCTCTTTCGAAATTCCATTGCACAGTGGTCGGTTCTCTAATTCGTATGCCTCTTTGGGTCATCTTGGAGATACTAAGATTGTTGAGGTCGACATGCACCTCAATCAATCCCAATGATTTTTTTCTCCTAGAATGTTCACAGGTTAACGGACCCAGTCAAAAAATATGTGGTCCGTGATGAACTTTCTCGTTCTGTTTCTTTGTTTGGTCCTCTTGATTTTGTTTGTTTGCAAGAGGTTAAGATATCTTACTTTCTTCTCCAATGTACCTATAATTTTTTATGGTCGTGTGGTGGGTTTCATGTTACCAATCATCCTTCTAGGAAATGTGGTGTTGTTACCTTTATTGCTTCTAAATGGTGGAATCATGTTGTTTCTTGGGGCTCGGACCCCTCCCATCAAGTTGTTTGGTCTCTACTGGAAATTCATGGCAAACCATTTGGCATTGCTAATATCTATGCTTCCAATTATGCTTCTGAACGTACTGCTCTCTAGCATTGGCTTACTTTTTTATTACCGCATACTCTTTGGGTTTTATGTGGTGACTTTAATATGATTGAGAAACCTTGCGATAAGATTGGGCAGCTTCCCATGCGTTGGCCTATTGATGAACGTGAAGCTTAGTTCTTTATGAAAACAAACTTGGCATTTTTTACCCTCATTTATATTTTTTCCCTGTTGCTTTTTCTGACTCTGCCTGGTATACCTGGTCTAATTTTTAATCAGGATTCGCACGAATCTTGAAGTGGTTAGATAGAGCCATGCTTACTGAAAATGATTATTTTTTTTTTCAACGGCTGACCTCTTCTTCTCTGTATGTGCACACTCTTGCTGATACGACTTTATCTGATCATGCTCCCATTATTTTTAACATCAGCCCTGTTATTCAGCAGCCTCGTCAGTTTCCTCATCAGTTTTATTTCAATGTTTCTTTCCTTCAACACTCTTATATGAAAGCTCATATTGTTCACTATTGGAATCTTCTTCCTCGACCTTCTAGACGTCTTGGTTGGATCACCTGGTGGAATCATGCCATCTCCCGTACTACTTCCTTGTTATGCTCTCTTGGTGTTGAGGTTGCTAAAAGACGTCGAATTGCCACTACTGCTCTTAAGCAAGAGTTACACAAAGCCTCTACTCGTCTTGAAGCTTGTCCTTTTAGCTCTATTTTACAAGCTCAAGTAGCTTCCCTTCGTCATGAAATCAAAAAAGTTGATTTGTATGAAGCCAAAGGAGCTCAGTTGCAGGCTAGATTGCATTGGCTACAAATTGGAGACAAGGTCTCTAAAGAATTTTTTAAACGCCTTCGGTCACCTTCTCCGACTCTTTAGATTTATGCTCTTCAGGTTGATGGTTAGCGTCTCACTTCTCTCCCTGATATATGTGCAGCTTTTGTTAGTCATTATCAGCATGTGTTTGCTTCCCAGCCTCTCTCAGATGCTCACCAACAAGCTTTAGCAGAATGTCAGGTTGTCATTCCTGTTAAGGTTTCTCCCTCCCAACGGGCATTTTGTGAAACTCCTTTGTCTCTTGCTGATTTGACTCAGGCTTTATCTGTCATGACAAATGAGAAAGCTCCTGGTTTAGATGGATTTCCCTATGAATTTTATAAAGAATTTTGGGATTTTTTGGGTCTCGATATTCTTAAAGTTTATCAAGAAGCTCTGCATACTGGTTATTTAGGTCCTATCTTGAATCGAGGTAATATCAAGCTGATTCCTAAAGCTGGTGATCCTAAAATTATTACTAGTTGGTGTCCTATTACTTTGCTAAATGTCAATTATAAAATCATTGCCAAGGCCATTGCTCTTAAGCTTCACCCCCTTCTTCCTTTGATTGTTTGTCCTGAATAGATAGGGTTTGTCCAAGGCAGATATATTTTAGATAATGTGATTGTAGTTTGGGAGGGAATGGACTGGGCTCACTCTTCTCAATAGGATATGTTATTTCTTAAAATTGATTTTGAGAAAGCTTATGATAAATTTGAGTGGTATTTTATTCTTTCTATGCTCCAAGCTTTAGGTTTCGGGCCATCCTTCATTCAGTCGATGAATATGTTTTTCAAGATGCTTTTGTTGTTATTACACTAAATGGTTGTAGATCTGAGGCCTTTGAATTGTTTAGATCTATTCGACAAGGTTGTCCTCTTGCTCCTTCCCTTTATATTTTAGCAACTGAGGATTTTGGGTATTTACTGTCTTCAAAAGTGGCTCATGGCTCTATTTGTGGTCTTGCTTTACCTTCTTCCTCTTCTTAGTTGGTTCATGGCCATTTTGCTGATGACTCTTTTTAACCCTTTTTGAAGATGAACAATCCTTGTCTACAACTCTTTATTGCCTTGACACTTTTTTTCTAGCTTCTGGGTCAAGTATTCAATGGAAAAAAACTTCTTGCTTTAGGCAATCTAGGAAGCCTATGCCTCTTTGGATTTCTCACTATTCGTGGTGTTGGATTCAATCTGGTGAAATGTTCAAGTTTTTAGGTATTCCTTTCGCATTTCACAACACCCCTGCTCAACTATGGCAGTATGTCATTCAAAAAGTGGAGAAGAAGTTGTCCTTTTGGATCACTAAACAACTTTCTCTGGCAGGCAAATTTTAGGTTTGTTCCAAGATTCTTGCTACCACTCATGTGTATTTTTCTTCCTGTTGGCTTCCTTCGAAGGCTTGCTATTTGCAATTGGAAATATTATTAAGGGATTTTTTATGGTCCTCTACTTCTCATGCGAAAGGATTTCACCGAGTTGCTTGGGATTTTTGTTGCCTTCCCAAACTTTCTGGTGGTCTGGGCCTTTTGGACTGTCATCGACAGGGAATTGCTTTATGTGCAAAATGGATTGTGCGAGCTCTTGACGGCTTCGAAGCCTAGAAAATTCTTCTTAGACATTGCATTTTGTCAGGTCTCCCCTTGGGCAAAAGGGTTTGGCATGGTTTGAATTTGCCTACTCTTCTCACTGCCCCTGTTCCTATTAAAATCATAGGTTCTTTTGTTGTTAAAAGTATCTAGAAGGCCTAGGAGTCTCTCAAACCATGGCTTATTTGAAAATGTGCAAGGAAAAAAAATGGTGTATCTACTCCTTCCCCACCCCTTGTGACTGGTTTGGGGGATGAAATTCTTGTAGTATCTACTTCTCCTTATGGTTCAGGATGGGGATATCCTATTCACAGTGCACCCGCTTCTACTTCCAGTTGGGATATTGGGCCTCCTGGTATTGATGTGCAGCCCAGTGTTGCTCGCTGGGGAGATAACATTTTTGTTGTACCCACTCACACAGTTCCTGTTTTTGGATCTGGTTGGGATATTGGGCCTGATCCTGGTATTGATGCGCAGCTCTGTGCTACTGCCTGGCCTCTTTCCAACACCAAATAATATTGTGTGCATTTAATTGAGGCAGATGTGCCTCCACTTCTTGTTCTTTTTGCCTGCCTCTATGTGGTTCTCCTTTGTTTCCGTGAAGTTTTGTTAGTTATGGGCTCGTGATCTTCCATTTTTGCTACCTTGGTTTTTTGATATATCCTAACCCTGGGGGTTAGTTTGACAACATACTGGGGTGTGACCTTTTCCACCTATTTTTTGATGTAAAAAGGCATATTTATTCTTTAAATGAAATTTCTCTGCCCTTTTTCATTCAAAAAAAAAAAGTTAGCTAGTGTAACTAGGATTCTAGTCTCTTGCATGAAAGAAAGAGAAATACTAATGGAAAACAACACACGTATTTATTTGCAAATGAAAATAAATTAAAGATGAGAAATAGTGATTTCATATTATTCTATATATCCACATTTAACTTGTTAAAACACTTGTTCTAATATGTTGTATTCACTTTATCATCCAATAAAAGAATGATATTTTTAAAATGCTTTTAAGCATCGAAGAGAAAAAAGAGAAATATAAATGAAAAATACCACATTTACTTTAAAAAAAAAAACATTTTTTTTAACATGAGGAGTGGTTTTTTCAAGTTATTAACTTTAACATCCAAAAAAATGGATGATATTATAAATATGGTTTGAAATATTAAATAATGAAGTTAACATAGAGAATTTAGGGATTAATATTGTGATAATGTGATTGTGTAAAAACGAACATGATTAGTTTATATAGATATCGTTGAACTCGATCAGATCTAAATTTTGGATATTGTAAACAAAGATACAAGTTAATATATGCAATAAAAAGAAAATCTAATAGTTTTTAGCATTTACAAAATCATAAGTTATGATACAAGATGACACTTATAAAAGATGTTATTTATCTAATATATATTTATCTAACCAAACTCTAATATGTACAACTCTATTCAAGTAACTTACAATTAAACTTTTAAAATATATATTAACATAAATTTTTTAATTTATATTTTATAAATCTTTCTTTTACATAGGAGAGTTGGTTTCAACCTCACTATTTTTAGTAATTGTCAAGCGCATGGTTCAAACCACAGGGGTTGCCTCCACCAAACCTATTCTACCTCGTTGTTGTTGACCTGGCATGAGGGAGACCATCGGTCACTCAAGATTCGTACCATCGTTGTCGGTCTGGCGCACACTTAAAGGATTCAAATAAGACTACTACCTTTGCAAACAGGATGCCCCCAAGGTTTGAACCTAAGTATCTTCTTGGTAAGTGTCTGGCTAAAAAAACTACCAATCCACCTAGCCCTTAGGGGGCTATATTTTATAAATCTTATAAAATTTATGAAAAATATTTTTTTTTTTAAACAAGAGGTTGTACTCGAGCCCCCTACCCTTGAAAAATCACAACTCTCTTCTTTAAAGCAAAGAAATTCAATTCTTGTTTCAATTAAGTTGCTATAGCTAGATACCTACATTTTTTATAAAATGTCTAAATTCTTGATTTTTTTTTATCTTCTTCAATTTTATGTGTGAATACAAATAATTTTATAATCCAGCATCCTTCTTGACATTTTCTTACAACAACCTTCACAAAACCAAAAATCCACCTCTATTAGCTATGCATTTAATCTTTAGTAAAGTAATATTTTCAAAACACCGCAATATCATAGTCTACTTTACTAGATCCAGATTGCTAGTTTCCTTCCTGAAGCATAAGTACAACCACAAAAATTATAATAAATAGTTTATATGAAAACAAGTTAATCTTATAAAATAAAACAAATATTACCGATGGAAAACATTACAGTAAATCTTAATCATTATTTGATTTAGGCAACCAACATTATTTTGTCAACTTTAGTTAAACTTACTGCTTATTGGAAAAAGAGAATTTAACTTCACTCCTCAATTAAAACCCCTCTATTGGCTAGCTTATTGGACATTTGTCTCCTTCCCTTAATGTATGTGTAAACCTGATTTCTTCAAACTCTATAGCAAGGTCTTGTATTTCCATAATTATCTCTTGAATATTCCATGGAACCTTTGCTTTCCTCAAAATTACATTAATTATTATGAGTGAATCACCTTTCATCCATACTCTATTCCATTTCATTTGTTTGCATATTTTTAACCCTTCCAAAGTTGCCCAAGCTTCAACTTTATTATTTGTCTTAAATCCACTATTGAAAGTGTAATGAGACAAAATCTCTCCTCTATTATTTCTAATTATTCCTCTCCTCTTATTGCTCCTAGATTTCTTTTAAATGCTCCATCAAAATTCAATTTGATCAACTCCACATCTCGTGGTTTTCACTTGCATTTTTATTTAAGATAATCTTTATTTGCTTTTATGTGAAAGATATCATTCATCTTCCTTAAATTGTTATGTTTCTACAATCAACTCCTTGATATTGTTTTTATCAAGAAATAAAATCTCGCTTAAATGTCTAAATTTTGAATTTTACCAAGACAATGATCAACATGGCTAATGGCTAAACTATGTGTTACTCAGTTTCCATATTTGTAAGTACTTTGGTTATAAAGACATTTGAATTCTCCAATTTCTCTTTTTTTAGAGGTGTTATTCATGCCCCTAATATTCCAAGATATCATTTTCATCGCCATTTTTTGTTTTATTTGTGGGCTTAGACTGACTTCTTGTTAATACTTATGGTATTTGCTTTTGTTTTCTCGTATCATTATCTTTCTAAGTTTCTTTTCTCTTTGTTTTTTGCTTATTGGGTCGTCCTCTCATTTTTTAATTGTTAACAACACTTTCATCTTTATCAATCTCTTTGATTTTTTCATATTGTTTATAGTGAGACTTATCATTTATATCTTCATCATACTCCTAAGGACATGAAGTGTAAGGAATAACTCAAAAGCACTTTTTATCTATGGTTTGCCCTAAAAACCCTAAAGTGCAAGGACGTTGATTAATAAGAATTTACTTTTAATGCTACCTTAAAACCCTTGATTGTTATGGATATACTTCATCATCATTTCTTTATTGTGTTGCTCTTGAAACCTTAAATGCAAGGAATAACCTCTACATTACTTTCATTTCTATTGCAAGGAGAGAATTTTATACTATTTTAAGGAAATAAAGTTAAATTACTAGAAAAAACTTTCCTCCATGTCTTACTTTCTAGGAGTGGAATTTCCTTGATCTAATCTTAACTTCTACTATAGTATCATCTCGTTGTTTTATCTTGAAGTTTGTATCATAAGCTTTCTTTTTTGTGTCCTATTACAAGGAGAGGATTTTATACTACAAGAAAATGAAGATCAATTACCTAGAATAAACTTGATCACTTCTACCTCCTTTGTTTTAAAATTTTCCTTCACATATTCCTTTCTAGGAGTCGAATATCCTTGGTTTAATTCAACTTCTACTACAATATTATCTCCTTGCTTCATCTTGAAGTTTGTATCATGACCAAACTTTTGTATCTTTCCCTATCATTTTCACTTTGCAATCTCGTAACATGTGTTTAATCTCATGATATTTGTGCCATTGAAATGCAATATTTTTATAATTCACTTGTTTATTCCATTCTCTTGATTTATATTTAATGTTAATGGATTTTAGCAAAAAATTTGAAATATCCAACTATACACACATATCCAACTATACACATCATGCTTTGGATTCTTAATAGTTGGTATTTCATGAATGAAATTGCTTAGGGTATTACCAATATTGTTCAAAACATCCTTACTGATAAGTTAATATATAAAAGTCCAAAAAGCCTAACCCACATTGAAAGCTTTTTAATAGCTTCTTTCTAGATGAAAATATTCTTAGTCCATGGTCTTAAATATAGGGCATCTCTCCCCTTAAACCATAGGCCAACACCCATTATTTTATCCCTGATTTTATCATGAAATAATTTGAATACAATCTCAATTCCACTTGATCTAACTTTATATCTCTAAAGACTTTTAGCAATGTTCATTGAACTTACATATTAACCCTTTTCTTTAAAAAACTAGTATATAATGCTCAATCATCTCATCCTTGACAATTAGTTTTGGTGTAACATTTACTTTTTAAATTGGACTTGCCATATATTCTCTCTTTTCTCATGCTTCCGACTAGGACCCTTATTTCCAATTAAGGTTTTCAAATATCGATTTCCTTCCATGTTACCTAACTTTTTTATTTTTCAAAAAAACTTCAAAGATCCAAATCAAGAAAATGTATGGTTTACTCCTTACTCGTACGATTTCTATTTACTCTCTCTCTTATCTAAGATAAAAAAACATATGGATCTTACTTCCGATTTACATTTACTTTTAACTCTATTTAATTATGTGATAATATATATTTATTTTATTTTTTTAATTTACATGGTAGAATCTCAATATATATTTAAAACTTATAAATAAAAAATTTAGTTTTAATTTTATAAATAAATTATATTAATAGAAGTTTAATATATATCCCCGTGAGGTCCGAGGTGTAGACCAATTGGTTCATCCAAACCCCATAAGGGGGCGGAGGTCCAAGGTTCAAATCTCGAAACTCGCCGAACTGAACGCTTGTCCCTTTCCTGGTGCTTTCACGGTGTAAAAGGTTTAAAATGATTATGGCATGGTGGTTATAGGGGCGGATGCGAAGATCTGTGTGGCAGCTTCTGGGGCGGACAGCGCAAAATACCGTGGCGGCCATAAAGGTGGACAACTCGCCCGGATTCGTGACTTGCCACCGATTCCACCATGTAAATTAAATATATATATATATATATATATATATATATATATATATATATATATATATATATATATATCCTCATGAGTGTGGTCTATTAGCAAGGACGCTATTTGCATTATCGATGATGTGATCTATTAGCAAGGATGCTATTTGCATTATCGATGATGTGATCTATTAGCAAGGATGCTATTTGCATTATGGATGATGTGATCCAGGTTCAATCCGTAGATGTGTATATAAAAAGTATTACTCATAAAAAACAGTTTAATATATAATATATTTACTTATTATTAAATTTGTTAAAAAATACTTAAATTAATAAAATAGTATTACAAACTTTATGTTATTAGATTGAAGCTAAAAGAAATTCCTAAAGCCAATTAAAAAAACCTTAATTGTTATATATAAATTTTTTTTAATATTTATTTATTTAATAAAAAAATACAAAACTCTTTAATCAAAGTGAACATCATTTTGAAAAACTGAGCATGAACATGAAAACAAAAAAGAACCTCATTGTTGGAGCCTTTAATTGTTATCCTCTTATTAGGCCAATTAGCAAATAAATTTAAGGTTTATCATTTATTATTTGATGTTCACTTAAAAAATTATAGGAAGTATTATGTTAATATTTTGTTTTAAACATAGGAAAGTTGGTTACAGTCATTATTTTTAGTATTTGGCAAGCGCATCGTTCAAACCACATGGACTACTTCCAACAAATTTATATGTCTTGTTGTTGTTGACCATTATTTTTAGTATTTGGCAAGCGCATCGTTCAAACCACATGGACTACTTCCAACAAATTTATATGTCTTGTTGTTGTTGACCCGGCGTGAGATGGAGATCACCCGCTCGAGGTTCATTACCGTTATTGTTGATATGGCGTGCACTCATAGGATATAGAGCAAACTACTACCTTTGCAAAGGGTGACTTCCCCAAGGTTTAAACTTAGGTCTCTTCTTGGTAAGTGCCTAGCCACACCTGTACTTACCAATCCACCTAACCTTTAAAGATATTATATCAATATTTTATTAAACAAAATATAATGAATGACCTAATCAGAACAATTATAATATAAACTAAAGCAATCAAATCAAACTGAAAGTGTTCTACAAAGACTAATGTTATATTTTTATATTAAACCCTATTGGCAAATTTTTATAAAAAGAAGTTTTATAGACCAGTCTTAGAATAGTTACCATGTTTAAAGTGAACCACCGTCCCTACGGAGGGGAAAAAACAAACTCAATGCTCAAAAAAATATTCAAAGATTATAGAAAAAGATTTCGACGGTCAGCAACTAACATAAGAAATTGAATGACCCCATCAATAATGTGGCCAAATTCTTGGTGGTAGGAAGGAAATTTGAATCACTTGCACTGCCTTTCCCAAATGAATTACAACTACCTCCTATCGATGTTACACAAAACACATAGTCAAAAAAGCCCTGAATATATTCTAAATAATCGTGCATGTGATTATGATTGAAATTTCTTAATGGTTTTTGTCACGGTCAAGATCCCCCGATCTCATCCTTACTCCACACGACAAAGGGTGGGCCATATATTTGTTTTTAACTCACGTGCACCACCGGAATCAATTTTGGAGGCGCCGTGAAAAAACAAATCAATTTCCCCCCGCTTAATTTAGCGCACCTTTTTTTAGACGTCCACTAATTTAGCAGAAGGTCATTTTGGGGACGTCCCCGTCTGCTATTTTTGGCGGGTGAACAGGAAAGCGAGAGCTTGTCAGACCTCTTTGAAAGGGTGTCCAAAAATTGGGTAAAATTTTACTTCAAAAATATATAGGTTTGGATAATATTTTATTGTAAAATTAAAGTAAGGTTTTTCAGTTTCATGTTGTTGCTTGTTTGTTTTTTTTTCGACCACCATATGGTTAAAGATTTCAACACACTTCTTCACAATTTTGTGTGCTAATTTCATCTAGGGCAAGAGGCTTCTCCCCTTGTTGTGGTCGTTAAAGATTTCAACACACTTACTCCCCAATTTTGTGTGCTAACTCCATCTAGGGCAAGGGGCTTCTCCCCTTGTTGTGGTCGTCTCTCAAGGCTATCGCTTCATTGTTTAGTGAAGTTGCAATTACGGAGAGCCATGATACCAATCAACAGACCTAGGAAGTTTGTCTCGAGGGTTTCTATGAGATAATTCCTCTGTGGCAAACATAGTGTTGCCCATATAGAATTTTGATAAAGCTTGCAACTGCCTTAAGACTCACACCATCATTGGGTATTTTCTAGGAAGGTTTCTTAATGACTCGCTAATCTGTCAATGGATTCAACAAGTTTGGCAACCATATGGTATAAAAGTTGACCACATTCAAAACCTTACTAAAGGCTTCTTTCATTTCCAGTTTGTCGAACCGCAACATATCATTGTGGTTATGAGCAAAGGTCCTTGGTATATTAGAAATAGCCTTTTAATTATTTAGTCCTAGCACCATAATTTTATAGTCTCTACCAATATTTCCTTGTGTGTCCCCGTTTGGGTGGAATTCTTGGGTCTTCCCTTGCCCCTTTGGTCGTTCTTGCCATAATATGTCATGCCCATTAGCAAGTATGTGTGCATGGAGCTATAGAAATTCTATTTTTTGTGGTCATACAAACACATTTGCATTGAAATTGATCTCTCAAAGGACCTTAAGGACTCTATTGATATTCAGGTTGGTGAGACTCGTATTCAACAACGGGTGGTTTATATAAATCTCCCCAACACTTGTTACCATTGTTAGTTCGCAACTAACAAGATAAAATATTGCCTTCATATGGAGGGTCGGTTCAAAAATCGAGCTCCAATAGAAGCTTGAACGCCTTCAACCGCAACTTAACCTACCCCTCCTGCTCATGGAGGGGAGGAATGAATGTTTGTCACTAGGAAAAATGGTAAAGGCAACCAACTGCAGTCTTCTGCGGGAGCTGGTAAAAAGGAGTCTCAACTGGGCTCTCAGCCAGGGAGCACTCATGCAACTACTATAAAAGGAATGTGTGTTTCTCCTCCTACAGGTACATGTAATGGTAGTACCCAAGAGGACTCCCCGACTCCTCAAGGCTCCTAAACGACTCAACCATCAGCTATGTCGAAGTTCTTCCCCTCAAGAGGATGTCTTGTCTCTCCTCCTAGTCCGTCTAGCAAATTTCCTTCACAAAACCCTTGTCACTCTTGCAGTCCAACTAGGGAGTCCGCGGGCGTCTCTCTCAAGAAGCGAAGATAGACAATTTTTTTCCAAAAATCCATAATAGGTTTCTCACTAACATCTTTAAATCTTTGGCGGATTTTGAGGACTTTGAGATCATCGAAGGAAATATGCTTCTTGATCGTGTCTCATGAAGTGCATGTCCTAGAATATCAGGGGTTTGATAGATCCTATGTGGAAGTACCTTGTGTGTCAGTGTTTGGATGACTTCAAGATCAAATTCTAAAATATTGATATGTTATGCCTTTAGGGATTCAAAGTCACTAACTTCATTCTTTCAATTACTTGCTTCTTTCTCTGGACCTAGGGCCACACCTTTCATACTATGCATGACACAGGCAAAGGAGGGGCAATCATCTACCTTTTAGAAACCTACCATTCCAAGCTGATATCTTGGGGTTGTGACTCTTCCAATCATGTCATCTGGGTTCTGATGGAGATTGATAGTCATCTCCTCGGTGTGCTCAAAATTTATGCGCCTAACGATGCTAATGATCGTTGTGCGCTTTGGTGCTGGGCAACACTCTCTCTTTCCCCTATTGTTTGGTTGCTTTATGGGGACTTCAATATGATTGAATTTTTGCATGACAAGGTGGATCTTCTTCCCATGCAATGGGTTGCTAGGGAAAGAGAAGTGTGGGTTTTCATAAAAGAAAATTTGGGGTTCTCTAACCCCAATAGTTGCTTCTTACCCTCTTCGTTCCCTGTTAATGTCTGTTCACGTGGTCTAGCAGCCAAGAGGGCAATAGTCGTGTGTTAAAAATATTGGACCAGGCAATGCTCTCATATTCTAATATTTTCTCCTTTGAGTGGCCCTTGTCCTCTTCCCCCTTTGTCTTTGTCCACCCCAAGCTCTGTTTGTCTAACCATTCTCCCATTTCCTTTTCCATCTTGGTTTCTTCCAATCCTCCTCGTATTTCTTGGTCACAATTCTACCTTAGTACTTCTATTTTGCACCACCCCATGTTGAGAGCCTATGTCATCATAATTTGGAACCTAGTCCCCAGACCAAATGGAGCCTCCAACTGGATTGATTGGTGGAACACTACTATCCAACACACTACCAACTTCCTATGCTCGCTTGGACATAAGATTGTCAAGCTTCATCGTCGCTCCAACACTGCTCTCAAGCAGGAGTTAGAGGTGGCCTCAAATTAGTTGCAGTCCAATCCTTTCAATGAAGAGCTTCAAAAGCACCTCACAATTATTAAACATCAACTTTTGATGATGGAGCACTATGATGCCAGGGGGCGTAGATCAAGGTGAGGTTGCACTAGCTTAAAATTGGTGATAGGGTAACCAAGGAGTTCTTCTAGCGTCTGCATCCTCACAATCAATTTTTGGGAATTAAAACCCTTAACATTAATGGAGAGCATGTTTCTGAGCTTCCTCATATTCTTTCTGCTTTTGAAGAATATTACCAGACTATGTTAGCAGCTCAGACCCACTCCCTCAACATGACAGGTCTTAACTCCTGCCTCTCTGTTGTCCCAATACGGCTCTCTAAGTCTCAAATATCTACCTATAAAAAGGCCCTCTATTTGAAGGGTCTAGAGGAAGCTCTTTCTCAGATGGCCAAAAATAAATCCCTTGGTCTTGGTGGCTTTCCCAGTGAGTTCTAGAAGTCACTTTGGGACACTATCGGGCTTGATCTTCTTAAATTTTATAGGGAGGCCTTCTCTAGGGGTTCTCTAGGTCCTATTATTAATCAAGGGATTATTAAATTTATCCCTAAGGTTGGTGATCCAAAAATCAACAATTGGAGATTTATTACTCTCCTTAATATTTCTTGTAAGATCATGGCCAAAGCCATGGCTTTGTGCATCCGTCATCTCCTTCCCATCATCGTGTGCCTAGAGCAAACTGGCTTCATTCGAGGTAGGTTCATCCTTAACAACATTATTGTCATCTTGGAAGGCATGGAGTGGGATCACAATTCCAACCAACAATCCCTATACATCAAAATTGACTTTGAGAAATCCTACGACAGGATCAATTGGTCATTCATTTTGGCCATGCTTAAAGCTCTTGGTTTTGGGCCCTCCTTCATTAGCTTTGTGGATATGTTGTTCGTTGATATTGGAAATATGTTAAATATTTTCCATGTTATTCTGATGGGGTTAACTCTAAAAGGTATTGGACAGTTTCCATGTATCCTCGTCGAGGTTTGGGGCCAAGTTGGGCCTCAAGCAGGGGTTCGGGGTGGTAGTCCCTGACGAATGTTTTAGGGTTTCTTAAGCTATTTTTAGACCCATATGGGTTGTTTAGGGTTAAATATTTGAAGCCATGGTTTTTTGCCCATGGTATTGTAAAATTCGTTCTTGTGATGTTATTTAATTGCACTTGCATCAGGGTTTGAAGTGAGATGAGAGATGAACATTATTGTATTGGAGATGGTTAAGTTTATACAATAAGGAGATATTATTGTGCTAGGTTTTTTCTCGTAAGGGTTTCCCAAGTGAAATACTATGTTATGTGTGTATATGTTATCTTCTTCTTATTTTCTTTTATTATGTACATATTATTTTTCTAGATTTAGTTTATCAAGGCCTTTTGCTCTTCATTTGGTATGAGAGCTAGTTTTTTTAGCTTTATTTGAGGAGTAAGGGTTTCAACCCTATGATAAATTAATTCTTGAGTGGGAGTTGTACACGAAAGAATCTAGGCGAAGACAAATGATGGGAAGCACACGGGTAGAGATTAAAAAAATTAATGGATATAATTTTGAGTTATGGAAACTTAATATGGAGGATATGTTGGTTGATAGAGATCAATGGATTGTGTCTCGAGAATAAACCAACATCAACAATAGATGAGGATTTATTGAATATTGATAGGAAGACAAGGAGTTCTATCAGATTGTACTTATCCGATTCGGTATTGATGAATGTATCGATAGAGACCATGACAAGGTCATTATGGGATAAGCTAAGAACTTTGTATCAGATAAAGTCGCTAGTAAATAAACTCTTTCTCCAAAATAATTTGTATTCACTTTGGATGAATGATGGTGACTTTATGGTTGAACATCTGAATACTTTTAACACTATGGTAAGTCAATTAAACTCTATTGAAGTAAAAATGGATGAAGAGGAAAAGTGTATTACTTTACTTTGTTCATTACCTTATTCGTGGGATAACCTAGTTATGGCTATCACCAATACTACTTTTACATTGAAAGTAGAGGATATAGTAGGAACATTGCTATCTAAGGAAATGAGACAATGTTTTTTTGAAGATTATCATCAGAAGGATGCCTTGGTTGTGAGAGATAGTTCTCAAGAAAGAAGCAAAAATAAATCAAGAGAAAGGAAATTAAGATCTAGGGGTAAATATGTTGCTCTAGAAAAGAGGAAATACTGGAAGTGTAGTAAAACAAAGCATTATAAAAGAGACTGCAAATCTAAAAAGACAAATAATAGTCGATCATCTAATGAAGGAACTTTTGCAGAAATGAACACCACAAATGAAGATTCAAGGGACTTACTCTTAGTTGGAGTGTGCTCAATTGAATGCCATGACTCATGGTTGATTGAATCAGATGATTCCTTTCATATGACTCGTCATAAGGAGGGGTTCTGTGAATATGAAAATATAAATGGAGGTGAAGTCTTCTTGGGAGACAATTTGACATATAAAATAATAGGTTGAGGAAGATTCAAGTTGAGGTTAAAAGATGATAGAATTAAAACCCTTCCTGGTGTGTTGCATATGTTGAGTGTGGCAAGAAATATTATGTCTGTGAGTAAGATGAATGATGCAGGTTTGATTGTGGTATTCAATCAGGATAGTTATAAAATGGTTTGTGGAGTTTTAGTTTTGGCAAGGGGAGTTCATACAAGAACTGTATTCAGACTTGAGGCTAGCGCTGTAAGTATTGATTGCAATAACTCTTCAATTGTAGAGAAGAATAATATGGTAGAAGCGACTCTGAGTATTCCTATAGTGAATACAATGTTGTGGCATCAATGCATGGGGCATATTGGTGAGGAAGATCTTCAAACATTAAAAATGAAAGGTATGGTTGAAGGAATTTCTGATTGCCCATTAAATTTTGATTTTTGTGAGCACTATGTTTTTGGAAAGCAAACTCGAGTCAAGTTTCCTAGTAGTGCTACACGATCTGAAGGAATTTTACATCTAGTTCATAGTTTGGACTTGCAAAAGTACCATCATTAGGTAAATTTATCTATTTTGTTACATTTATAGATGACTTTTCAAGGAAGACTTGGGTAAATTTTTTACGGATAAAATCTAATGTTTTCAATAAATTTAAAGATTTTAAGGGTCTTGTAGAAAATCAGATAGAGAAAAATATAAAGGTTTTGAGAAGCAACAATGGTGGTGAGTATTGCTCTAATGAACTTGAGCATTTTTATAAGGACCATGGAATAGAAAGGTAGAAAACAACTCCATATACTCCACAAAATAATGGAGCTGCAAAATGGATGAACATGATAGTGATGGATAAGGCTGAAAGCATGCTAAGTGGTATAGGGTTAGAAAAGGAATTTTGGGCAAAAGTCGTGTTAACTACTTGTTACCTCATCAATAAATCTCCTACCTCAGCTTTGGTGGACAATACTCCACAAGAAGTGTGGACTGGTAAGAAACCCTCTCTTAGTCATATAAGGGTTTTTGGTTTTGATGCTTATATGTATGTCCCAAAAGAGAAAAGGACTAAGCTAGACTATAAATTTAAAAAATGCATATTTGTGGGTTATAGTATTGGTGTTAAAGGATATAATTTGTGGAACCCAAAAACACATAATATTTTTTACAGTTGTAATGTGATCTTTGGAGAAACAAAAAGGATTTTGAAACAAGAAATGCAACCAAGCAAAGAATTTGAAATAGTTCAAGTAAAATTGGAATAGGAGGAAGAACCTGTGGTAGAACCTGGTGCTACAAAATAAGATGAACTACAAAGAGAGTCTAAAGAGAAAAATTTAGAGGAAGAAGGTGAGAAGGAATCTGAAGATGCAAAACCTGGAACTCCAAGTTTGAGGAGGTGAAATGAAGTTAGAAGACTCCCATAAAGGTATACCGTATAGCCCTTCAAATATTTGTTCTGCATTTAATATATCAGTTACTTATGAATAACCCAAGACTATAAAGGAGACACTTTAGTCAAGTGATAATAAGTCTTAGAAAATGGTTATGGAGGAAGAAATGGAGTCCCCATATAAAAATAAGATGTGGGTCTTGGTGAAATTACCCCTAGAGGAAAACCGATTGGTTGTAAGTGGGTATTCAAGAAGAATTACAAAGTAGAAGGAAATTTGGAGAAGTACAAGGCTTGCCTAGTAGCAAAAATATTTTCTCAAATTGAGGGAATCGATTTTGTTGAGATTTTTTCTCTTATGGATAAACTAACTTCAATTAGATTTATGTTGGCTATTTCTGCTGCTTTTGATTTTGAAATAGAACAGATGGATGTAAAGACAACATTTATACATGGTGAACTTGATGAAGACATATATATGTCACAACCATAATTCTTTAGGATAAAAGGTAAGGAGGACTTGGTATGCAAGTTGAAAAAGTCCCTTTACATTTGAAGCAATCTCCAAAAATGTAGAACCAAAAATTTGATAGGTTTGTTTTGACACTTGGGCTTGGAAAAAGTAAAGCAAATCCATGTGTGTATTTTAAACAAGAAGGTGAAAATTTTGTTATCATTGTTTTGTATGTGGATGACATGTTGTTAATTGGTAACAATAAGGAGATGATAAAGTTACTAAAATCTCATATATCTTCTAAATTTGACACGAAGGATTTGGATGCTACAAAATTTATTTCGGGTATGGAAATAATAAGGGATTGTGCAAATAGAAAGTTGTGGTTAAATCAAATGAAATATGTTGATTTGATACTATAGAGGTTTAGGATGCATAATTGTAAACCAATATGTACTCCATATCCTATTGGTCAAAAGTTATCTGTTGAATAGTGTCCTAAAACAAATGAGTAAATTGAAGAAATGCATCATGTTCCTTATGCTAGTGTTTTTGGTAGTTTGATGTATGCAATGGTCTGTACTAGACCTGATATTGCACATGTAGTGGGAGTAGTTAGCAGAAATATGTTCAATCCAGGAAAGGAAAATTGGACTGCTATGAAGAATATCTTCAGATACTTGTGTGGAACTTAAAAATATGTTATCTGTTACCAAGGAAAATCTAAAGATAGTAATATTGTAAAGCTATAAGGTTTTGTGGATGCTGAATGGATTGGATATCTAGACAAGATAAGATCCACAAGTGCTTATGTGTTCATACTATTTGGAGGGGTAGTAAGTTGGATAAGTAAAAAGCAATTAGTGGTTGATTTGTCCATAACAAAGGCAAAGTACATTGCAACAACTCATGTCTGTAAAGTAGTGTGGCTATAGAGGTGTTAAAAATTTGGTCTTAAGAAAAATGTTGTGAGAATTGATAGTGATAATTAGAGTGCAATATTTTTGGTCAACAATCTTGGTTTTCATGATCGATCAAAACATATTGATATCAAGTACCATTTTGTGAGAGAGATGGTTGAAGGGAATTGGGTGATGCTAGAGAAAGTTGATACAAAGAATAATGTTGTTGATTCATTAACAAAGGCTATACTTGCTCAAAAATTTTCTTGGTGTAGAAGATATATGGGCATGGTTGCCCTTGACAGTTGACAATGGTAATTTTTGGTCCCTATGAAAAGTATTCAACAAGTAGGAGAATGTTGGAAATATGTTGAATATTTTCCATGTTATTTTGGTGGGGTTAACTCTAAAAGGTATTGGAAACTATTCGTGTATCCCCATTGGGGTTCAAGGCTGGATCGGGTCCCGAGCAGGGGTTCGATGGGTGGTAGCCTCTGAAAAGCGAGGGTTTGAGTGCGGTAGCCTTCAATGGAAGTTTTAGGGTTTCTTAAGCTATTTTTAGATCCATATGGGTTGTTTAGGGTTAAATATTTAAACCCATGGTTTTTTGCCCATGATATTGTAAAATCCGTTCTTGTGTTGTTATTTAGTTGCACTTTCATCAAGGTTTGAAGTGAGATGAGAGATGGACATTATTGTATTGGAGATGGTTACGTTTATACAATAAGGAGAAATTATTGTGTTGGGTTTTTTTCATAAGGGTTTCCCACACGAAATATTGTGTTATGTGTGTATCTATTATCTTCTTATTTTTTCCTTTGATTATCTATTTACTATTTTTATAGATTTAATTTATCGGGGTCTTTTGCTCTTCAGTTGATGTTTCAATTGTTTTATCCATTAATAGGAACAAGTCCTTAGCCATTGGGCTCTTCCATTCCATTTTACAAGGATACTCGTTGGTGCCATCCTTCTATGTCCTCGTCCTTGAGAGGTTTGGCTATTTACTAGCTCACCACACCGCTCAAGGTTCTATTCGAGGAATTTCTCTCCTTAGAGACGAGTCTCAGTTGATCAATGATCATTTTGTTGATGATTCTTTCCTCACGCTTATTGAGGACAAAGATGCTATTCAACAAGCGCTTGCATGCATGGACACTTTTTGTTTAGATTTCGGATCCTCCATTCAATGGAGAAATACTCAATGCTACAATTAATCTCCTAACTTGATGTCCAACTGGCTTAGTAAATATCAATGGAGGATATTCTAGTAGGAGGAAATATTTCACTTTTTAGGCATTCCTTTTGTCTTTCATAGTTCAGGGTCAGAGTTGTGGAAGTATGTCATTAACAGGGTGGAACAAAAACTTACCTACTGGTCCACCAAGAAGCTCTCCCTTGCTGGTAAATTTTAAATTTGCTCAAAAGTCCTTGCGACCACCCATGTTTATTATTCTTCCTACTAGGTCCCATCCAAAAATTGTTATAATAAGCTTGATAAGATTCTACGAGAATTTTTATGGTCCTCTTGCAGTAATGGTTTGGGATTCCACAATGTTGCCTGGGAGTATTATTGTCTCCCCATAAGCCATGGCGGCCTTGGTATTTTCAATACCCAACATCAAGGTTGGGCCTCTATGTTAAGTGGGTCATTAAAGCCCTTACGGGTAATGAGGCCTTGAAGATTCTCATTCGTCATTATATTTATGAAGGTTCCCCTTTTGGTCATAAGAGTTGGAGGGGCATGGGTTTTCCTTCCCTCCTTGTTGCTCTTATGTCTATCAAAGTGACAAGATCCTTCATCATCAAGAGCATTTGGAAAACTTGGGAGAGTGTTAAGCCTTGTCCAAGATGGAATAGCCAGAGCTTACGACACGACCTATCCATTAACTAGATGAATGTTTGGTGGCCACTTATCATCACCTACAAGGGTTCTCTGCTTGCATAGGTTCCCTAGGTTCATGCGCTTAGATTTATTTTCAAACGTGTGCAATGCTTCACTAATTTCTTTTCTCATCCTACCAAAGATTGGCTCCCTTGAGATGACTTCAGAGTAAAATTTGGGCTCAAGCATCTGACAATGACACTTTTGATACCATCAAGGTTGCTCTCCCTGACTCCATGATTCACAAAAAATTTTATGTTTTCGCAATGACCTTGGTGGAAGGACTGAAAGTGGCATCCATACACTCCATTATGAAATTACAAGGTCTTTTTGGGGTATGGTTGGCTCTCTCCTTGCCTCCCCATGATTGATAAGCTCAATAAATAGTGGAATGCCTCTTTCCCTCAACCTATTTGGATGCACAAGTTCTAGACTACCTAGGCTCATTTCTTGGAGCCCAAGTCTTCCTAATTACCTAGAGTCTTCTTCACCAAGGGATTCTTATTGGGGAGCCTCTTCGAGATTTAGACATCCCTAGCCCTTATTGCCCTTTATGTCTTCAGTATGAGTACTTTATCCATCTTTTTTGGGTCTATGCTCATGTTCATTCCCTTTACGAGTATTTTTTTCCCTTTTTTAGACCCTATTCTTGTGCTACGTTTGAGTGGAAGCATATCATTTTGGGAGAACCCTCACCCTTGCTAGCTATTTTCTTTGAAGTGTGGCACTTGTTTCATATGGTGGCTCTGTACATCATATGGAAAGCTAAAAATGATTGTATCTTTGGTAAGTGTTATTCTTCTCTTCACATATTTTCTTGTGAGGAATCTAATATTATTTTATCTTTGTATTTTCAAATTATAGTTTAGACCAATAATATGGCTATGGATCTCTCTCATCTTCAAGAGTTGGTTGATCACCAGGGAACACTCCATGCACAGTTAGTCAAGTTCCTCTTGAGTAGGATTATCCCCAAAGCCAGTCTAGGTCCAAGCAACGACATTGCTCAGCCCTAAATCTCACTCCTACCACAACTTAAGGTCCCCCTATTTACATAGCTAGCCTTGGTAACCTGATTGCTTGTCTCTCCTTTGGATTCTCGACTCAATGCTTGGGATAAGTCAGATGCTCTAGTGTTTGTTGCCAACGAGGACCATTTGCTTGCGGCTAGGAAGATGTTCCCAACATTTCTTCTTCCCAATAGGGATGGGGTTCAGTGTCAAAGTCTTCTGATGATAATGTTGGGTGGGATTAGGTCCTAGTGGTGGCTAAACCGCGTAATGGATCTTCACCATTGCGGGGATTCCTCTTTTTTTGCTTTTGTTCTTGGGGCGTGTGTTCAGTCATCGTTTTTAGTATTTAATGGTCCCGTTTTTAGCTAATTGATAGTGTTTGCTGCTAGTTTTGTAAGGCAGTTTTGATTATTTTTTAGTTGGTTTATTGGTTTCCCGTGTTGTTTTAATGACGATGGTTTTTTGGTTGATGGCATTGGCCACATGGTGTGTTTATCCACCTCTTTTTGTTTGTAAAAATGTATTCTATTAATCCTTTAATATAAATGTCTTTTTACATCAAAAAAATATATACAGGTTCTCTTGATACAATGAAATTATTTAGGAAAATAATCTTATCTAAAGGATCATCAATACATAAGTTCATATCAAATAGTTTGCAATTGATAAAGAAACATATTAGATGGTCAATCAATGAAGGGAATTATGCAATTTTTTTATTTGATGCTTGGTTGAAGTCTTATCCTCTTATCTCTAACTCAAAATGGAAACCATTGGCTCAAACATGCCTAGCATATAAAGGTTCAAAGGTCAAAGACTATATAAATATGAGCAACAACTCCAGATCATGAATTTCTTTTAGTAATTTGATTGAAGGAGAGGAACTCAAACAAATTGCATATGAACTTCAAAAGATGCTTCAAGAGTTTTATTTGTCGATTTTTATACGAAAGGATGAGTTGATTTGGAATCCATCAAAGAATGGTGAATACTCGGTCAAGTTGGGATATTAGGATTTAGAGCAATCAAAATTTTATACTCCCAAAGATTTTCCTTGGAAGAATGTTTGGTCATTAGAGGCTCTCCCTAAGGCCTCCACACTCCCTTGGTTAGCATTTGAAAGTAAGATTCTTACAAGAGAAAGTGTACAAAGAAAATAATATTATGGACCTTTTAGATGTGCCTTGTATGAGAAGGATTTAGAAAAACCAGACCATTTACTTCTTCATTGTCGCCTTGTTTACACCGATTGTTTTTTTTTTTTTTGTTAATATGAAATTATAATGGGAAGCTCCATCAATATTGAAAGAGTTGATGAAATGTTGGATTAATGCTTTCAAGACTAAAATATTATGTATTTGGTGTACCTGTAATTCTTTGTTCAAATTTATAAATTAAAAAAAAATAATAAAAATAAATCACAAAATCATACCCAAGTTGGAAACCCTATTATAATCTATAGGTACAAAGGCGGGGCCGATCCATTGCATTGCAATGGGTTTGGACGGTGGCGGTGGCTATTGACCGTTAAGGCCACCACTCATCGGTTGAAATAATATTTATTAAACATCATGAAAGAAAAGACGTGGACGGAATACCTAGGTAATAGGCGACAACAAACATGCCATGCATGAGGCGGGACGGGTTCGGAATGGAAATGGGAATATGGGATCCACGACATGACCGTGGGTGTGGGCGTGGGTCCATGACCTCCATCGTCGTCGTCATGGTTGGCGTCGCCAACAGGCACTGGCAACTGCCTTCTTTCTTGGCTATTTTTTTGGATGATGACGAACTTTTTATATACAACATATCCGCAACATGTGAGGGGAGAGATTTGAATCTGGGTCTGTCGATAACTAGAGAGTTTTAATTACCCGCTCGCTCTCGAACTCTTCTACATAAACGGATTTTAAACCACCTTTTGAAAAATCAGTTGTTTTCATAATTAGTTTTACATTTGCTTCTATAATTAGTTTTATAAACAGGAAATTAATTGTAAAAGCATATGATATTTTAAAAGATAGTTTGAATTTTTAGTCGATAATTGATATTATTGGAGATTGTATTTTTTTTTAAATGATTGGGTGGGTGGGATTAACACACCTCAGAGTTACATATCTGCATGCATGTGAGGGGAGGGATTTGAACCCGGGACCTTTTTTTTAAGAGATTGTATTTTCAATACATAGTATTATCCTTTATTTCTATAATCTTGATTATAAACAAGGTTGCACACCATATTTGAGTAATTGAAGTATGATTGAATAATCATGTAAATAATAATATTCATTATAAATATAAAAATTATAATATTCTTTTTTTGTTGTTTTTCAAAATCATATGAAACATATTACTTTAAAAAAATTATTATAATTTTATTATTATTATTTTAATGCTATTTCAACTATAAAGCATGAAAAAATCATATCAACATTCAAAACTTTATAGTAAGCAAACAAATATATTATAATAAATGAAAGTTGCTTGAAGTTACTTTTATCAATCAAATACAATACAAAAACAAAGGATTCTTTATTAAAAAAATGTTTATTTTAGTTTTTGGTAATAATATTACTATTTATTTAATATATATTTATCTACTATCCTCTGATGTGGTTTATCGGTAAGGACGTCACTTGCATTATCGGTGATGTGACCCGGGTTCAATCTCCATGACGGATATGTATATGTATAAGAAGTATTTACTCAATAATATATATATATATATATAAAAAACCAAACTTTAATATGTATAATTTTTATTCAAATAAATTACAATTAAACTTTTAAAAAATATAATAACATAATTTTTTTTAATTTATATTTTATAAATCTTATAAAAATTATGAAAAATAAAAAATATTTTTTATTTTTTAAAATAAGAGGTTGTACTAGGTCTCCACCTTTCACAAATCACAACTATCTCCTTTAGAGTTTGAATATTTACAAACATATTCAATTCTCATTTCAATTGAGTTGTTATAGCTAGATACCTACATTTTTTATAATATGTCTAAATTTTTTATTTTATTTTTTGGATCTTCTTCAATTTTACGTGTGAATACAAATATTTCATAATCCACATCCTTCTTAACATTTTCCTACAACAACCTTCACAAAACCAAAACTCCACCTCTATTATCTATGCATCTAATCTTAGTAAAGTAATATTTCCAAAACATCGCACTATCATAGTCTACTTTACTAGATGCGAATTGCTAGTTTCCTTCCTAAAGCATAAGTACAACCACAAAAATTATAATAAATAGTTTATATGAAAACACATTAATGTTATAAAATAAAACAAATATTATCAATGGAAAACATTAAAGTAAATCTTAATTATTATTTTATTCAAGCACCCAACATTTTCTTGTCAACTTTACCTAAACTTACTACTTCCTCTAAGCATGGAAAAGAGAATTTAACTTCACAATCCTCAATTGAAGCCCCTCTATTGGCTAGCATGTTTGAATATATGTTTCCTTCCCTTAATGTATGTGTAAACTTGATTTTTTCAAACTCTATAATAAGGTCTTGTATTTCCACAATTATCTCTTGAATATTCCATGGAGCCTTTGCTTTTCTCAAAATTACATTAATTACTATGAGCGAATCACCTTCTAGCCATCTCTATTCCATTTCATATGTTGTCATATATATAACCCTTCCAAAGATGCCTAAGCTTCAACTTCATCATTTATCTTAAATCCACTCTTGAAAGTGTAATGAGACAAAATCTCTCCTCTATTATTTCTAATTATTCCTCTCCTCTTGTTGCTCATTGATTTCTTTTAGATGCTTCATCAAAATTCAATTTTACCAACTCCACATTGATGGTTTCCACTTCATATTCTTTACCTTCTTTTTGTTTCTCATGTACCCAACATTATAATTCCATTTGATAACTTGACTCCATCTATCAAGGCTCTCTGCTTCTAGATTAAGGATTGGGTGAGTTGATAAGGTTAGTTTAGACTCCTCTAATGGCTAAATAATCTTCATTTTTATTACCTCTAAATTGTTTTCGTTTCCTTTAAATAATATTTTTTAATCATAGAGTCCAAAGTATTGTATTTTTTAATATATCCAGTTTGTCTATAAAACCCCACTTTTAAAAATACTATGTCATTACTTTAAACATTCTTTAATTATGTCATTCATCATCATACATTTATCAAACATATTAAATATACTTTGCCAAATTTTTAAACTATTAAACAATAACCCAAAAAATAATTTATACTCTCTTCTTTTTCTTTACATAAAACACATTATAAAAATATATTTTATTTATTTAAATTTTAATTAATATTATTTTAATTTACCTTTATCGACTTTTAATTTATATATAAAAATATAAATAAATATAAATATAAAGTTATATTGAAAAAAGCCAATAGATTTCTTGTCCCTTTCATAGTCATGTAAATCATGTGTTAGAAAACCTCCTAAAAGAAAGAAGTTGATAGAAAACATTTTTAAAAAGAAATTGATAACCAAATAATTAAATATAAAATTATAGGTAGCGAGGCGCTTTCTTATACATACAGAAATTTTATGGTAATTCTTAATCCGTAAGTTTTATTTATTTTTTATTATTAAATGTAGGTTTAAATTTTTGGAGTCGTCTCTACAATTCTTACTCATCTTGTTATTAGTCACCTAGCATGAGGGAGATCGAGATTGGTATCGTCATCCTTAGGTTTACAAGTATTCAATGGAGATAACCACAAGAGAATGCAGAAAGAAAAATAAGCGAGGATAAACAAATCTGAAATAACCACAAGAAAACATTTAGCATTGAAAATGGAGGTCACAAAAATCAGTTTTCAACAAGGAAGAAACTTACAGTCCCACAACTACACCACTCATGTGGGCACCAAAACTTTATGTGCAAGAGTTAATGAAGATGAAAGAGAAACTTGAAAGCATGAAAAGTAGGGAGAAATTAAGAGATACTAAATCAGATGACGTTATAAACACCATTCAAGGCTGGAAAAGGAAAACAACCAACTCAAGGAGCAAGTGTCAAAGCTACAAAACCTTGCAAACATGGGTCAACGTGAATGATATGTCCTCAAACAAGCCATCCACCCACCAATAAATGATGCAATAGAGATGGAAAAAACAAATGCAAATCAAATAAAAGAGGTACGAGAAACACTCCAAAACATGGAAATAACAGAAAATGAGCTCCAAAATGAATTAGCAAAGGCAAAGACATGGTCTCAAGTAGTAAAAGAACCAGTCAATCAACAAAAAGAGTTGATAGAAAAGTAAGTAAAAATTAAAATAACAGAAGAGAAAGAAAGACATGAGAAGTTATCAAATATAATCATCAAAGGGTTGAAAGATTATGGGGATAGGAAAGACACAAATCGTTTAACCAAGGACTTCTTTTCAGATCGATTACAGTGGAAAAGTCAGATAAAAAAAGCAAGCAGAATTGGCAGGTTGAGAGAAGGAGGCAAAGATAGGCATATTCGGGTCACATTGATGAGCTACGAAGATAAAACAAGGTTACTAAAAAATAGAGGCATGCTGAGAGGGTCACAATTCTATTTAGATGATGACCTAACATTTTTACAACAGGAACTTGGAAGAAAGAAATAAGGAATGGGAAAAGGTGAGGGCAACAAGGAATGAAGGGAAACGGACATATTTAAGAAATGAAAAGGCATACATCACATCTAAACAAACCCCAAACAAATAGGGAGTATGGCCCACCCGGGAACATCTTACGATGGTAAGTTAGAACTGTAGAGGTTACCCTTAGAGAAGAGGACCCAAGTTAGGGCCCATTGCTAGAGACAAAGATATAATCATACTGACGAAAACACATGACCAGGATGGATGTAGGACTCCAGAATTTGTAGGATACAAAAAAATAGCAATATGGAATAAAGCAACGAAAAATGGCAAAGGGAATGGGGGTATTATGGTTTTAATAAAAGAGGAATGGGATAGGGTCATTAAAATTGAAAAACAAGATGAAAACAAACAGTACATTTGGATAAAGATACTAGAAAATAAGTCAATTATTAGCATAACAACATGTTATTTTGCTTCCAAGAATTCTAAATTCTATAAGAAACATGACCTTAACAGAGAAGACCCATAATCCTCCCTAAAAAGAGACATTTCAGTAAGTTGGGGAAGATTATATTAATTGGATATTTCAATGCAAGGACAACAAATAAGCAAGCTAACATTCTAGAAGGTAGTGAAGATATTGAGATTAATCCTCTTTGGATGCCATAAGAGGAAAATCAGTAGTGGACCAGGACTTCTGAAGATGAGCATGGGGCTATCATGCAATATGGAGAAGAGTTGTTAGGCCTCTGCAACATAAACAACTTGATTAATTGCAATGGGATGAACAAATGGAAAAAATTAGGAAAGTATACATGCAAAAAATATAAGGGACAAAGTGTAATATACTATGTAATATGCTCACAAAATTACATACCAAAAATAGAGGAGCTAGAAGTGGAAGATTCTCCAGTGGAACTTAAATCAGATCACAACCCAATTTTTATGAAACTCCGAATGCATGGAGACAAACCAAGGGAAAAACACTTGCAAGGCAATAAAAATAAATATCCTCACAAGGGAAACATTCTCTTAACAGATGAAAATCGACAAAATTTTAGAGAAGTTTTAAATAACAAGTTACAGGAAAGGGAAAAACTACCTCACAGTAGCAGATATTATAGTAAGATTAAATGGTTAATGCATGTTATCCAAGAAGCTCTAAACAAATGCAAGAGAGCTAAACCTAAAAAGAAAGAAAGGAATGGAACAATGTGTCATTCATTACTTGAGTAATAGCTACTATTTTTTGATGTTCCATTAAACGAGCTCTGGCGATTTGGCGGGAATTTTTCTGCGCAGGCGACAGGCGATGTTCTAGGGTTTGTGGAGCGAAGGATAATCCAGGACATCAGGTGGTTTCCCATAGTGCTTTGATATTGTGGATCTGAACGTTCACTTGCTGCTTCAGGAGGGCCCAATGTGGTCTCCTCCAGACCCTCTCTCTGGGAGGAAGAGCTCTTATGCAGAACTGCTAAAAGACAATCCTTCGTCTTCTAACGGTGAAGCTCAGCGAAATACTCTGAATACGATCTTCAAGAATGCTGGCAAGAGTTCAGCACCACATCGAGTCAACGGTTGTCTTCCCCAATCTGCCTCAAGACCAAAGATTGTAATCGAACCAAAGCTGGTCGAAGATACAATCCTATACAAAGCCAAACATGATTTGATTTGTAAATTCATGGGTATCCGACCTACCCTGAATTTCTTGAACACTTGGGTCCGACAGAACTGGGAGCCCCTTGGTGAGTACTCCCTGTGGTTTATTAGCAACGGTTATTTCATTGTTAGCTTTTCTTCTTTAGCTGATAGAAACAGGGCGTTTGAGTCGGAGAAGAGAAACCACGGCCCTGCAGGGTTATTTGTTCAACCCTGGAGAGTGGGCTTTGATCCTCGCATCGAACCCACGGCTGTCCCGGTTTGGATCCGGCTGTACGCTCTTCCAATGGAGTTTTGGGGGGAGCAGGTCCTGGAAATGATTGGTAACTCTCTGGGTAGACACCTGGGCATTTCCAGGGACACCATTGAAGGTAACTCTGGAGTCTATGCTAGAATCTGCGTGGAAATGGATATCAGCCAGCCTTTACCGACAGAGGTGGAACTGGAACTGGCAGGAATATCTTGGATCCAACAGTTAGACTATGAGGCTCTGCCCTTCAGATGCAGAGTCTACCACAAACATGGGCATTTGGCCAGGTTTTGCCCGAATATTTTGAGCACCAAAATGGAAGCCCCGCACGGTATGCCAAATCGCCCCAGAGAGGGTAGGTCTACTCCCGCCAAAGAAACACCCAATACTCCTCAGGAAAATGAGGGTCAGAAAGATGGCTTTGAACAGGCAAAAAGAAGGAGAAAGCAAAAGAAAAATGGTAAGGAGCAATTACATTCCAAGCCAGCCAACAGATATGAAATTTTTAAGACATTAGTGGATCAGGAGGACCACGACATGGTTGGCGTGGATGGGAATACTGAGGTCCATGCCCACACTCATGTTTCTCCTTCTTCTCCTCCTGTCTTAGAACAGGTGATTGAGCCCACTGAGTCATTACAGCCAGAAAATGCAGGGGCACTGATAGTGCACTCCCAAGCGCCACCAGTAATTAAGGATGTCAGCATGGGAATTGCAAAAAAAAATAGAGAAAGGCCAGCCCTAGGGATATCTCAGGTGGAAAAGAGATCCAAAAATAGCAACACTCAAGGAGCGGGCAGAAAGTCAAATAAGGACCTGATTGCAGCTCAAGGAGACAAGCTGATCAATGGAGGATCGGTGAGGACAATTGATTCTTACTGCTCTCAAGGTTTTCAATGATTATTCAATCTTGGAATGTTAGGGGTTTAAACAGTAGAACCCATCAATCTGTTGTTCAAGGACTTTTAGGAAAATGTAGAACAGACTTTTTGCTTCTTCAAGAGACGAAAATGTCTCTAGATCTTATGTATAAAACAGTTAATAGAATCTGGAGGGGCACTGGTTATATGGATGTGGCTGCCCAAGGTGCTTCCGGGGGGATTGTAACTCTTTGGAATCCCTTGGACTGGACTGCTCTAGAACATATAGCTTGGAGGGGTGTTCTCACATCTCATTTTAGGAATAATGTCACAGCTGAACATGTCTTAATCACTAATTTTTATGGGGCCCAAGACCTTGAGGGCCAGAGGCTTCAATGGAATGTTGTACATAATATGAGGTCCTCTAGGGAGCACTTCGACTGGATTATTGCAGGAGACTTTAATGCAAAATTATCTGCTCGATATCAGGAAGGTGGTACTCCATTTTTGGATCCAGGGGATCGGCTTTTGATTGCCCAAGTCCAGGCCTTTCAATTAGTGGATGTTAAAGGTCCTGGAACCTACTTTACTTGGACTAACAAGAGGAAGGAGCCACACAGTAGGAAGGTCAAGCTAGACCGCTTTCTGGTCTCGGAGGAGGCTTTTGTAAAGTGGAACACTAAATTCCAGATTTTGGAGGGCCCAGTTTTAGATCACTTTCCCATTTTGTTGGAGGGAGGGACTATGACAGGGCAGCATCACAGGCCTTTTAAATTTGAGAACTTTTGGTTACAAAAGGAGGACCTTCGAGAGAAAATTCCAAAATGGTGGGAAGAAGGCCGTCCACCTTTTGGGACAACAATGTTTAGATTTCATAAGCAGCTTCATTTTGTCAAACTTCAGCTGAAACAATGGAGGAAAGAAAATAAGTCAGATTTCCAGCTTCAAAAGGCCCCCTTGGTGGCCAAATGGGAGGAGGTTCAGAAACTCTTTAGGGAAGGAATTATTACTGAACAACTCAAATCTGAGGATGATGCCTTGCGCAATGCGGTTGAGGCCATTGATAACCAAGAGGAGATTTACTGGAAACAGAGAGCAAGAAATACTTGGTTATCAGAAGGGGACAGAAATACCAAATTCTTTCATCGGTCAGCTTGCGCTAGAAGACAGCTGAATAACATGGAAGCCCTAAAAGATGAGAATGGTCACTCCTTTGATACTCTTCCTGGTATGCACTATCATTCAATCGAGTACTTCTCTAATCTCTTTAAAGAAAGTATGGAGCAAGATGTTGAGGCTCAGAACGAAGTTATTAATGTCATACCTTCTATTATCTCTGAAGAAGACAATCAGGCCCTACTTAGACCCATTGATAGAGATGAATTGAAAAATGTGGTCTTTAGTATGAGTACTGGCAAATCTCCAGGTCCAGACGGCTTTCCTATTGAATTTTTTCAGGCCTTTTGGGATACTTTGGAGGAGGATGTTTTGGCTGTCATAGAGGAATCCAGAACTAATAAAAGAATGCTTAGGGCAATAAATCACACCTTTATCACTTTAATTCCAAAAGGGGAGGAGGGGATTCATATCTCTGATTTCAGACCTATTGCCTTATGTAATGTGATTTATAAAATAATCACTAAGATAATGGCTGAGCGGCTCAAACCTCTCCTTCACAACATCATCTCCTCAGAACAAGGGGGCTTCGTTGAGGGAAGACAAATCTTGGATGGGGTGGTTCTTGCTCAGGAGGCTATCCATTCTATGCAAAAATCTGGTAATAAAGGAATGTTCATTAAACTGGATATGTCCAAGGCTTATGACCGAGTGGAGTGGAGCTTTTTGTCTAGATTTATGGCAGCCTTTGGCTTCTCCCAGGAATGGATTGATTGGGTCATGAGCTGTGTCTCTACGCCCTCTTATTCGGTTCTTATCAAGGGTCTTCCCTCGCACCCTTTTGGAGCCACTCGTGGCCTTCGTCAAGGAGACCCTTGCTCTCCCTATCTTTTCCTCATTTTGGCTGAAGGACTAGGTAGACTTTTCTTGAGGAGAAGGCAACAAGGCCTGTTAACAGGTATTAAGGTAGGGGAGGAAACTTTGACTCACTTGCAGTTTGTGGACGATACTGGATTGGTTGGTGTGGCCAGTTTCAGGGAAGCCAGAGGAATCAGGGATACTCTTAATGTTTACCTTAGGGCTTCAAACCAGGCCCTAAATGACAAGAAGTCCAAAGTGGTCTTTTTCAATCTTGACCAAAGACTGCAGAATAGAGTTATTGAGATCCTGGGATTCACAAGGACTTCTCTTCCAATTGTTTACTTGGGAGTTCCCTTGCATTTCAAAAAATTAAAAATAGATATCTGGAAGGAACTATTGGAAGGTATCAAAGATAGAATGAATCATTGGTCTCACAAATGGTTAAGCTATGGGGGTAGATTAACTTTCTTGCAGTCAGTTATTCAGGCCATGCCTATCTATAAATTCTCTATCCTGGCTACCCCTCATACTATATGGAAAGAGCTGGACAAAATGGCAAGAAGATTTTTGTGGGAAGGTGCAAAAGGGGAGAGAAAATGGGCCTTGGTTGGGTGGGATAAAGTTACCCAGCCTAAGGATAAAGGAGGGCTAGGACTAAGAAGCTCCAAGCTTAATAACAAAGCGCTGGTTGGAAAACTGTATTGGAGGTGGATTTCCCAGCCAACCTCCTTATTCAGCAGAATCCTCACCAGTAAATATTTAGGTCATGTCCACCACAATGAGGTGGGCCATTTCCCCGTGGATGGCACTGGATCCTTAGTGTGGCAGGCTCTCAAGCTTGGATCTCAGGTCATCAAAGACCAATTATTCTGGAAAGTGGGGAGAGGGGACAAGGCACGTTTCTGGACTGATTCATGGGATCAGTATCCTCCCATCATTGCTACTTTTCTTGAATTACTTCCAGTCAAATCCGCTATAGAAGCCAAGGGTTGGATTCAAATTGAAAGCTATTTTAACACCATCCAATTGGGGGGGTATAAGTTTAAAAAGTTTAAAAGGTGGGAGGAGTGGCCAATTACTATCCCACCGGAGCTGGCACCCATCTTGAATAAAATCTTGACAGAAAGGTTCCTCACAGGGAGGGATGAGGAGGATGAAATAGCTTGGGGCTATGGGAACCTTGGGGTTTATACTGTAAAGGATGGCTATGAGAAGATCCTCCCAGAGCCTCCCCCACACTCATTTCCGGTTCAGGATTGGAGAAAGATTTGGCATTCCAAGGGCTGGCCGAAAGTCAACTTCTTTGCCTGGCAGTTTATGCACAAAGGAATTCTCACCTTTGACAATCTCAGAAGTAGAGGAATCATCGGTCCCTCTCAGTGTGCTCTATGCCACAAGCATGAAGAAACTGCTGATCACCTGATGTTCGAGTGCCCTTTTACGCGTCAGATCTGGAAGCGCTGGTTCTCTCACTATAAACTCCAGGCCAATGGTGATCTGAATCGTGCCAATATTTGGGAAAAATGGAAAAGAGGTAGATTTAAATCTGTAGCTCTCCGCATTGGTTGGGAACTTGGTGTTCTTTTCATCTGGTGGCAAGTATGGCTGGAGAGAAATGCTCAGATTTTTAGGGAAACTTTCTCCTCAATTGATGGAGTTTGGCAGGTCATCTGGAGCAAAGTCACAAAAACTATTGCCATCTATACTGAAGCGGAAAATTAGGTTGGTCTTGGGCCTCTGGAAGAGGGAGTTGAGGGGGAAGAGAGCCAAGACAGAGCTAGCTGGAAACCTCCTCCAGAAGGTTGGATCAAAATCAATACTGATGGTGCTACAAAAGGCAATCCGGGTAGTGCGGGTATCGGTGTTGTTTGTCGGGATCATGCAGGGACAGTGCTCTATTGGGAACTGCAAGGCTTGGGTAGAGCCACAAACAATGAAGCTGAAGCCATTGCTATCAAATCTGCCTCCATCTGGGCTGTCAAGCAGGGTCACCGAAGGATAATTATTGAATCTGATTCTCAAGTCCTGGTTGGCGCTCTTGATTGCATGCGGAACTTTTCTCCGAAAGCCTGGAAGTTGCAGATTCTGATCTCTCAAATCAAGGAACTATGGAAGGAATTAGATGACGTGATCCCAGTCTATGCGAGTCGAGATCTTAATAAGGTGGCAGATTTCCTTGCAAAGATGGGTGCCGAGAAAGAGGTAGGGGTGCAGCTGCACAGTGACATGCCTCTGGTTGATGAAGTGATTAGACAAGGTCTGGAACGAACCCTGCAACAATGAGCAAGAAAAATGCTAAGGATGGTTTTTGTCATGATTTCGTGACCTGTTGCGCCGTCGTGGCTTATGCTGGAAAGCTGTCGCGATTTCGTGACATGTTGCGCTATCGCGGCTTTTGGGGAGAAGTTGTCGCGATTTCGCTACCTGTTGCGCCATCGCGGCCTCTGGAGAGAAGGTGTAGCGATTTCGCTACATGTTGCGCTGTCACGGCCTTTGTTGGAAAGCTATCGCGATTTTGTGACATGATGCGTCGTCGTGGCCTTTGGGGAGAAGCTGTCGCGATTTCGCTACCTGTTCCACCGCCGCGGCCTCTAGAGGGAAACTGTCACGATTTTGTGACCTGTTGTGCCGTCGCGGCTTTTGGTGGGAAGGTGTCACGATTTTGTGACCTGTTTCACAGTCGCAGCCTTGGGTTGGAAGCTGTCGCGATTTCACGACGTTTCTGGAAAATGTGCGATAAGGGGGAAAATCATCGCGATATCGCGACATTTTTGGTGAATAGAGGTCAAAGGAAAAAGTTGTCGCGATTTCGCGACGTTTTTGAAGAATGGGTTCCCAGGGGGAAAATCGTCGCGATATCGCGACATTTTTGCAGAACTGGCACCAAGGAGAAAAGTCGTCGCGATTTCACGACTCTTTTGCAGACTGGGCATCAAGGAGATAACTCGTCGCGATATCGCGACACGTTTGAAGAAAGCACGCTAAGGGGAAAACTCGTCGCGATTTCACGACAGTTTTGGAAAACAAGCATCAAGGGGGAAAAACGTCGCGATATCGCGACATTTTTGGTGAACAGAGGTCAAAGGGAAAAGCCGTCGCGATATCGCGATGTTTTTGAAGATTGGGCACCCAGGGGGAAAATCGTCGCGATATCGCGACATTTCTGCAGATCTGGCACCAAGGAGAAAAGTCATCACGATTTCGTGACACTTTTGCAAACCGGGCACCATGGTGATAACTCGTCGCGATATCGCGACACATTTGAAGAAAGAATGATAAGGGACAAACTCGTCGCGATTTTGCGATAGTTTTGGAGAAGTAGTATCATGGGTGAAAATTGTCGCGATATCGCGACCCTTTCGAGAAATGGGTGCCATGAGGAAATCTTGTCATGATTTTGCGACACTTTTGTTGCAAGGACGCCCAAGGGAAAACTTGTCGCGATATCACGACACTTTTGCAGACTTGGTGCCAAGGGGAGAACTGGTCGCGATATCGCGACACTTCTGGAGAACAGGCGCTTTCTGGTTTTCTTGTCGTGATTTCGTGACACTTCTGGTGACTGGGCGCTTTGGCGTTGTGTCGTCGCGATTTCGTGACATTTTTTATTCTTAGCGGCCACGGTGACTTTCTGCCACGATTTTGCGACAGGTCACGATTTTGCGACATGCCGCGATTTCACGACATGTCGCAATTTAGCGACTGGTTGCTGTGGCGCAGTCTCTGCTGGCTTGGTGTCACGATTTCGTGACATGTTGCATTTTCGCGCCCTGTTGTAGTCTTGCTTCTTTGCTTTCGGCTGGGATGTTCTCTCTCCCACTTGTAACTGTTCTTTGTTTTAATACAAGTCTTTTCAAATTTTTCAAAAAAAAGAAAGAAAGGAATGGCTTCCCAACCAATCCATGGTTCTATGAAGATTGCAAAAAACTCGAATATTACTAAAGGAACCAATGGGTAAAACAAAAACAAACAAAAAAGCATATGAGAAACTGGCAAGGGCAAAAAAAGAAGAATACACTAGAACACGGAGGAAATAATTGATTTACTTAGGGAAGTATGAACCAAAGAAATTTTGGAAGGAACTAAGCGTGAAAAGGATGCAAACTAAAAATAACATAACAATTAATCAGTGGTTGGAGTATTCAAAAAAATTGTATCAGCATAGTAACCAGCAGGAGACACCTCCTATCATTGTCAAGAAAAGAACTTTTCACAAATGAAGACATTATTCAAGAGATAAAATATTTAGCAACTGGTAAAGCCCGTGACATAGACAATCTTCAGGGAAAGCATATAAAATGGGGGTAGATATCTTAGTACCGTAGATCAAAGAAATTTTCAATGAGGTCATACAAAATGGCTTCCTTACCAAGTGGACAACTAGCATGACCATTCCTTTGTTTAAAAGTGGAGATGTAAATAATCCCTCAAACTATCAAACTATCATGATCAACCCTCTCTTTGCAAAGTTATTTGGGAGTATGATAGAGCGTAGGATCAACATATGGGTAGAAGAAAAGGGAAAGAGAGCAAAGGGGTAAGCGGGTTTTAGGTCCAAGCACACAACTATTAATCATTGTATCACGCTCAGACACGTAGTGGAAAAAATATGGGACAAAAAAGAGGAGGCTTTTTGTTGTTTTGTAGACTTCAAAAAGGTATTTGACATAGTGCCAAGGAAAAAATTATGGAGCAAAATGGAAGAGCTAGAGGTTCCAATTCAATATAGGGCAGCAGTTCACAGACTATATGAGCATGTAAAGGCTAGAATCAGAACATAGGAAGGGTTATCTTAATGTTTTGGTAGTGACATAGGTGTCAAAAAAGGTTGCCCTCTATCTCCAACCTTATTTGGGTTTTACATTGACAAGTTAGAAGAATGGATAAACAAATTTTGGGGAGAGGGTGTGCACTTAGCCAAATATGTGGTAAAACTCCTCATGTATGCAGATGATGTAATTCTTGTGGCCAAAAAAACCAAATATCTAGAAGATCACCTTCAAGTTCTAGAACTCTTTTGTAAGGAAGTTGGGATGCAGGTGAACACAAGCAAAACAAAAATAATAAAATTTTCAACAAAAAAGAAGCAATAGCTCGAATTTCAGTTTGTAGGAGAACCGCTTGAGGTATTAGTAGAATACAAATACCTGGGCATAGACTTTCATGACAAACTTAATTGGAATACATGTAGGATGAAAAGAACTCAAAGTGGTTGGAGAGCACTATATCCACTTCAAAACAAGTGTAGAAATGTCGAGTTTTGGGACTGGAAGACCACCAAGGTCTTATTTGGCCTACTTGTTACACCAGTTTTGTTGTATGGTTGCGAGGTGTGGGCTAGTGGCACAAAAAATGCAAAATGGAGGCAAATAAAAAGGATTCAAAAATATCTAATCACAAATTTTCTCAAAATTAAGGCCGCAACCCCTTATGAAATTATTCTAGCTGAAACTGGAATGTTCCCTTTAGAAACAATTGCTATGACCAAGCTGTTATGTTACTTGAAAAAACAGAAAACATGAAAAACGACAGATGGCCTAGGAAGAAGAGTTACATAAGCAAAAGAATACATGGATGAAACAAAATCATAAATGAATGAAACATTGGGAAATCAACATAAATGAATGCCCAAATGTCAACAAAGACATACAAAATTATGTGAATGAAAAGTTCATGAGTGGAATGTGGAAAAATGCAAGCAGTAAAAGACAATATTATATTGCAAAGTTTAACCCAACGTATGACTACAAGGAAAAAAAGTATATAGGCATTGAAATCAAGTGGAAGGAAAATATCTTCATTGCTCAAGGACTAGCTCTCATAGGCTTAGATGTGAAACAGGGAGATGGACAACGCCCAAAGAACAATGGGAAGAAAGGATATGTACTCTATGCAGCATAGGGGCAGTAGAGACAAAGGAACACTTCATCTATAAATGCTCGAGTTTTTTAGATATTTGGGGTAAATACAAAGAAACACTTGGAAACGGGTCTATGGCAAAGTTATTTAAAGACAGTAAAATAAAAAAAGTTAGAGAATTGCGAACCCAAATCAGTTTGAGAAGGAACAACCTTCTCAAAGATATTAAAGATCATATGATATGATTTGAGTAATTGTACTTCCATATTTGAGATCCCATAGACCATATTTGAGTTTCGTAATTAAAATCATTCATTCAATAAAATTAGAACACATGAAAAGTGAATATCCATACTATACAGATATATAAATAATAATTTTCACTTTTAAATTCTTTTTATATAATTTTTTAATTTTAAATAATAATGACAGTAATAATATATAATTTAATATTGCTTTAACACCAACAAAGTCCATGTATATTCCATGACAATAAAACTAAAGCCTAAGGGATACAAATCAAATCAATTAGTGTTTTGATTACTTTTAAAAGTATTCTAATAACAACAATAATATATATTTTAATATTGCTTTAACACCAAAAAAAATCCATTTATATTCCATGACAATAAAACTAAAGCTTAAAGGATAAAAATAAAAAAAATTAGTGTTTTGATTACTTTTAAAAGCATTATGAATACAAAGTATTGATATAAGTATGATTAATGTTTTAAAATTAGGTAAAGGGATTTATAATTTAATAATAATTAAATAAATATTTATAAAAAATAATTTTATAAACTTAATTTAAATGATAATAGTTTTATATTTAAGAGGAGTTTTGATATTTGCATATTAAGAAAGGTAATATTAGTACTTTTTACTTTGATGAATTTTATAAAATACAAATGATCTTTATTTATATATAAAATATTTTTGGATTTTTTAATTATTTTAATTTTTTTTTTAATTTTTTTTTGATGAGGAACCTTTTATATACAACATATCCGCAACATGTGATGGGAGAGATTTGAACCTGGGCCTCTCGATAACTGGAGAGTTTTAACTACCCATTTGTTCTCCAACTCCTCTACATGAGCGGATAATTTTTAAATTTTTAATAAGATATGTGGTTTTCATTGGGATCAATTTTATGAAATTAATAAAATATTACATAATGTTTGGACAAAGATATCAAAATTGCAAAAGGTATAGGCTCTTCTAGGTGAGACCCAAGTTCAATTCAAGGGGAGGGTAGCCCTTGATGTGCCCCCAACTTTTCAACCTATTAAAAATATATATATATATATATATATATATATATATATATATATATATATATATATATATATATATATATATATATATATATATATATATATATATATATATATATCACATTTCTTTTACCACACTGTTATCAAGTTATTTAAACTATATTTAACTTCCATTTTTATTAAAGATAATTTTTGTTTATTTTTATGTTAAAGATATCCTTCATATTCCTCAAATTGCTATGTTTTTACAATCAACTGTTTGATATTATTTTTATCAAGATATAAATCTTACTTAACTAATTGTCTTCTAAAATTTGAATTTTATGAAGACAATGATCAACATGGTTAATGTCTAAATTGTGTTACCTGGTTTCCATATTTATAAGTAATTTGGTTATAAAGTCTTTTGCTCCAATTTCTCTTTTTTTAGAGGTGTTATTCATGCCCCTAATATTCCAAGATATCATTTTCATAGCCACTTTTAATTTTTCTTTGTGGGCTTAGATCGGCTTCTTGCTAATATTTATGGTATTTGCTTTTGTTTTCCCGTATCATTATATTTCTAAGTTTCTTTTCTCTTTGATTTTGCTTATTGGGTTGTCCTCTCATTTTTTAATTGTTAACAAAGCTTTCATCTTTATCAATCTCTTTGATTTTTTCATATTGTTTATAGTGAGACTTATCATTTTATATATTTTGTCCTACAGTGTAAGAAATAACTTAAAAGCACTTTTTCTTTATGTTTTATCCTAAAACCCTAAAGTGCAAGGACGTTGATTTATAGGAATTTACTTCTAATGCTACCCTAAAACCCTTATTGTTATGGATATCCTCCGTCCTCATTTCTTTATTACGTTGCTCTTGAAACCTTAAATGCAAAGAATAACCTCTACATTACTTTCATTTCTATTTCAAGGAGAGAATTTTATACTATTTCAAGAAAATAAAGTTAAATTACTAGAAAAAAATTGTCCTCCATGTATTCCTTTCTAGGAGTGGAATTTCCTTGATCTAATATTAACTTCTACTATAGTATCATCTCCTTGCCTTATCTTGAACTTTGTGTCATTATCTTTCTTTGTTGTGTCCTTCTATTACAAGGAGAGGATTTTATACTGCAAGAAAATGAAGATCAATTACCTAGAATAAACTTGATCGCTTCTACCTCATTTGTTTTAAAATTTTCCTTCACATATTCCTTTCTAGGAGTGGAATATCCTTGATTTAATTCAACTTCTACTACAATATCATCTCCTTGTTTCATCTTGAAGTTTGTATCATGACCAAACTTTTATCTCTTTCTCCATCATTTTCACTTTGCAATCTCTTAACATGTGTTTAATCTCATGATATTTGTGCCATTGAAATGCAATGTTTTCATAATCCACTTGCTTATTCCATTCTCTTTTATATTTAATGTTAATGGATTTTAGCAAAGGTTTTGAAATATACATAGCCAAACATATCCAACTATACACATCATGCTTTGGCTCCTTAATAGTTGGTCTTTCATGAATGAAATTGCTTGGGGTATTGCCAGTTTTGTTCAAAATATCCTTACTGATAAGTTTATATGGAAGTCCAAAAATCCTAACCCACATTGAAAGCTTTTTAATAGCTTCTTTCTAGATGAAAAAATTCTAAGTCCATGGTTTTAAATATAGCGCATCTCTCTCCCTAAACCATAGGCCAACACCCATTATTTTATCCTTGATTTTATCATGGAGTAATTTGAATACAATCCCAATTTCACTTGATCTAAGTTTATATCTCTAAAAACTCTTAACAATGTTTATTGAACTTACATATTAACCCTTTGTTTTTAAACTAGTATATCATGATCAATCATCTCATCCTTGATAATTAGTTTTGGTGTAACATTTACTTCTTAAATTGGACTTGCCATATATTCTCTTTCTTATCTCTTAGGCATCCATGCTTCCAACTAAGACCCTTATTTCCAATTAGGACTTTCAAATATGGATTTCCTTCCATGTTACCTAACTTTTGATGACGAATCCTTTATTTAAAAAATAAATAAAATTCCAAAGCAAGAAAATGTAAGGTTTACTCTTTACTTGCACTCGATTCCTATTCACTCTCTATCCATTTTTTTACCTAAATATCTAAGATAAGAAAATGTAAACCTTACTTCAACTTACAATTACTCTTAACTCTATTTAATTATGTGATTATATATATATATATATATATATATATATATATATATATATATATATATATATATATATATGATTAAAAAATTTACTTTTATTTTTATAAATACATTATATTAGTAAAAGCTTAAATATATATTATATTTACTTATTATTATTATATATATTTTTTGGTTAATGTGAGAAACCCTTAGACCAATGCACAGGGCTGAGCAATCTCCTCCCAACCATGACCCCTCGTAAATTCGAGATCTATGCTTATCAATAGGGAATTTAACACACACCCACCCCCTCACACACTCATCCACACTATAAATCCCGAACCGTTGCACTATCCACTGGAACTTATTATTAATTTTTTTAAATACTCAAATTAATAAAATAGTATTACAAAACTTAATGTTATTAGATCTCTAAGATTATAGAAGCTAAAAGAAATTCCTAATAACTTTAAAGAATTTATTATAAGTTTATCATTTATTATTTACTATTAGGAAGCATTATGTTAATTTTTTTTTTTCTATATACATAGGAGAGCTGGTTACAGTCACTATTTTTAGTATTTGATAAGCGTAGGGTTCAAACCACAGGGACTATTCCCAACAAATCTATCTGTCTCGTTATTGTTGACCCGGATGTAATATGGGGACCACTATACCATCATTATCGGTATGGCGTGCACTCACAAGATTCAGAGCAAACTACTACCTTTGCAAAGGGTTGGCTTCCCCCAAGGTTTGAACCTAGGTCTCTTCTTAGTATGTGCCCAACTCACTGCACTTACCAATCTACCTTGTCTTTGAAAGTATTATGTCAATATAGATTCAGAGCAAACTACTACCTTTGCAAAGGGTTGGCTTCCCCCAAGGTTTGAACCTAGGTCTCTTCTTAGTATGCGCCCAACCACACTGCACTTACCAATCTACTTAGCCTTTGAAAATATTATGTCAATATTTTATTAAACAGATGAATGACCTAATAAACGACACATTCTTTGAAATATAATAAAGGATCTTTCTTCTCGTAATTTAATCTAAAGCAATCAAATCAAACTTAAAGTGTTCTAACAAAGACTAATGTTATATTTTTATATTAAACCCTATTGGTAATTTTTTATAAAAGAAGTTTTATAGACCAGTCTTAGAATAGCTACTATGTTTAAAGTGAACCACCGGGCCCTACGGAGGGGAAAAAACAAACTCAATGCTAAAAAAGCATTCAAAGATTATAGAAAAAGATTTCAACGGTCAGCAACTAACATAAGAAATTGAATGACCCCATCAACAATGTGGCCAAATTCTTGGTGGTAGGAAGGAAAATTTGAATAAAAATTGTGTGCCGTTCACTTGCAATGCCTTTCCCAAATGACGTACAACTACCTCCTATCGATGTTACACAAAACACACTTAGTCAAAAAAAATGCCCTGAATAACCCTGTATGTGATTATGATTGAAATTTCTTAATGGTTTTTTGTCACGGTCAAGATCCCCCGATCTCATCCTTACTCCACACGACAAAGGGTGGGCCATATATTTGTTTTTAACTCACGTGCACCACCGGAATCAATTTTGGAGGCGCGTGAAAAAACAAATCAATTTCTGCCCCCTTAATTTGGCGCAACTTTTCTTGGAGTCCATTAATTTATAGGAAGGTCATTTAGAGGACGTCCCGGTCTGCTATTTTTGGCGGGTGAACAAGAAAGCGAGAGCTTTTCAGACCTCTTTGACACGGTGTCTAAAATTTGGTAAAAATTTTACTTCAAAAATATATAGGTTTGGACAAGTATTTTAAAAAATATAGGTTTGGATAAGTATTATATTGTAAAATTAAAGTAGGGTTTTAGGGTTTTTCTTGTGTCGTATGTTGTTGCATGTTTGCTCTTTCTGCTTTTTCTTGGGTTGCCATACCGTTAAGGATCTCAGTGCTCTTACTCCACAATTTTGTGTGCTAACTTCACCTAGGGCAGGGCTTTCTCCCCTTGTTATGGTCACCTCTTAGGTCGTCGCTTCATTGTTTAGTGAAGTTGCAATTGTAAAGAGCCACGGCACCAATCAATAAACCTAGGAAGTTTGTCTCGAGGGTTTCTATGAGGTAATTTCTTTGTGGAGAACATAGTCCTACCCATGTAGGATTTTGATAAAAACTGCAAGTGGTTTGAGAGTCACACCATCGTTGGGTATTTTCTAGGAAGGATTCCTAATGACTCGCTAATCCGTTAATGGATTCAGCAAGTCTGACAACCATATGGCATAAAAGTTGACTACATTCAAAACCTTACTAAAGGCTTCTTTTATTTCCAGTTTATCGAACCACAACATGTCATTGTGGTTATGAGTAAAGGTCCTTGGGATATTAGAAATAACCTTTTAATTATTCAACCTTGACACCATAATTTTATAGTCTCTACCAATGTTTTCTTGTGTGTTCTTGTTTAGGTGGAATTTTTGGGTCTCCCCTTGCCCCTTTGGTCGTTCTTGCCCATTGGAAAGTATGTATGCATGGAGCCATAGAAATTCTATGTTGTGCGACCATACAAATGCATTTGCATTGAAATTGATCTCTCAAAGGACCTCAAGGACTCTTGATATTTAGGTTCATGAGCCTCATTTTCAATAACGGGTGGTCTATATAAATCTCCCCAACACTTGTTGCCATTATTAGTCCGCAACTCACAAGATAAAAGACTGCCCTCATATGGAGGATCAGTTCAAAAATCGATCTCCAATACAAGTGTCAATGCCTTCAACCGTTGTTCAACCTGCCCCTCTCACTCAAGGAGGGGAGGAATGGACGTTTGTCACTAGGAAAAATGGTAAAGGCAACCGACTGCAAATTTTTGCAAGAGCTGGTAAAAAGGAGTCTCAACTAGGCTCTCAACCAGGGAGCACTCATGCAACTACTACAAAAGGAATGTGTGTATCTCCTCCTCTAGGTACTTGTAATGGTAGTACCCAAGAGGACTCCCAAACTCCTCAAGGCTCCCAAACAGCTCAACTGTTAGCTATGTCAAAGTTCTTCCCCTCAAGCGGATGCTTTTTCTCTCCTCCTAGTCCGTCTAGCAAAGTTACTTCATGAAACCCTTGTTGCTCTCGTAGTCCAGCTAGGGAGTCCTCAAGCGTCCCTCTCAAGAAGCGAAGATAGACAATTTTTTTTCAAAAAACCATAATAGGTTTCTCACGAACGCCTTTAAAAATTTGGTGGATTTTGAGGACTTTGAGGTCATCGAAGGAAATATGCTCCTTAATCGTATCTCATGAAGTATGTGTCCTAGAATATCAGGGGTTTGACAGATCATGTGCGCAAGTAGCTTGTGCGTTAGGGTTTGGATGACTTCAAGATCAAATTCAACAGTATTGATATTTTATGACTTCAGGAAGTCAAAGTCACTAACTTCATTATATCAAGTACTTGCTCTTTTCTTTGGCCCTAGGGCCACACCTTTCATACTATGCATGACACAAGAAAAGGAGGGGCAGTCATCTACCTTTCAGAAACCTACCATTCCAAGTTGATCTCTTGGGGATGTGGCTCTTCCAATCATGTCGTATGGGTTCTGATGAAGATTGATGGTCATCTCCTCTGTATGCTCAACATTTATGTGCCTAACGATGCTAATGACTGCTGTGTGCTTTTGCGGTGGGCGACACTCTCTCCCCCCTATTGTTTGGTTGCTTTGTGGGGACTTCAATATGATTGAATTTTTGCATGACAAGGTGGGTCTTCTTCCCATGCGATGGACCGCCAAGGAAAGAGAAGCATGGCTTTTCATAAAATAAAAGTTGGGGTTGTCTGACCCCAATAGTTGCTTCTTATCCTCTTTGTTCCCTGCTAATGCTTGGTTCACGTGGTTTAACAACCAAGAGAGTGAGAATCACGTGCTAAAAATATTGGATAGAGCCATGCTCTCAAATTTTGATATTTTCTCCTTTGAGTGGCCCTCGTCCTCTTCCTCCTTTATCTTTGTCGACCCCAAGCTCTGTTTGTCTGACCATTCTTCCATTTCCTTTTCCATCCTAGTTTCTTCCAACCCCCTTGTCTTTCTTAGTCATAAATCCACCTTAATACTTCTATTCTGCACCACCCCATGTTGAGAGCCTATGTCATCAGATTTTGGAAGCTGGTCCCCAAACCAAAAGGAGCCTCGAGCTGGATTGATTGGTGGAACGCTACTATCCAATGCATTGCCAAATTCCTGTGCTCGCTCAAGTGTAAGATTGTCAAGCTTCATTATCATTCCAACACTACTCTCAAGCAGGAGTTAGAGGTGGCCTCAATTCAGTTGCAGTCCAATCCTTTCAATGAGGAGCTTCAAAAGCACCTTGTGGCTATCAAACATTAGCTTTTGATGGTGGAGCACTATGATGCCAGGGGGCGTAGATCAAGGCGAGGTTGCACTGGCTTAAAATTAGTGACAGGGTGACTAAGGAGTTCCTCTAGCGCCTACATCCTCGTAATCAATTTTTGGGCATTAAAACCCTTAACATTAATGTAGAGCATGTTTTCGAGCTTCCTCGTATTCTCTTTGCTTTTGAAGAACATTACTAGACTATGTTAGTGGCTCAGATCCACTCCCTCAACATGACATGTTCTTAATTCCTGCCTCTTTATTGTCCTAATGCGGATTTCCAAGTCTCAAGGAGCTACATGTGAAAAGGCCTCTCTTTGAAGTATCTAGAGGAAGGTCTTTCTTAGATGGACAAAAATAAATCCCTTGGTCTTGATGGCTTTCCCTATGAGTTCTAGAAGTCCCTTTGGGACACTACCGGGCTTGATCTTCTTAAAGTTTATAAGGAGACCTTCTTTAGGGGTTCTATGGGCCCTATTATTAATCAGGGGATTATTGAATTTATCTCCAAGGCTAGTGATCCAATAATCAACAATTGGAGACTTATTAATCTCCTTAATATTTCCTATAAGACCATCACCAAAGCCATGGCTTTACGCATCCGCCATCTCCTTCCCATCATCATGCGCCAAGAGCAAACTAACTTCATTCGAGGTAGGTTCATCCTTAACAACATTATTGTTGTCTGGGAAGGCATGTTCTGGGCTCACAATTCCAACCAACAATCCTTGTTCATCAAAATTGACTTTGAAAAAGCCCACAACAAGATCAATTGGTCATTTATTTTGGCCATGCTTAAAGCTCTTGGTTTTAGGCCCTCCTTCATTAGCTCTATGGATATGTTGTTCGTTGATATTGGAAATATGTTGAATATTTTCCATGTTATTCTGGTGAGGTTAACTCTAAAAGGTACTGGACAATATTCATGTATCCTTGTCAGGGTTTGGGGCCAAGTTGGACCTCGAGAAGGGGTTCAGGGGTGGCAGCCCTCGACGAATATTTTAGGGTTTTCCTCGCTGAGGTTCGAGGTTGGGTCAGGCCTTGGGCAAAGGTTTAGGGTTGGCAACACCTAAAAAGCAGGGGTTCATGGACAACAAGCCCCAACAAATTTTTTAGGGTTTCTTAAGTTATTTTTAGACCCATATGGGTTGTTTAGGGTTAAATATTTGAACCCATGTTTTTTTACCAATGATATTGTAAAATTTGTTCTTGTGTTGTTATTTAATTGCACTTGCATCAAGGTTTGAAGATAAATTAGAGATGAGCATTATTGTATTGGAGATGGTTAAATTTATAATATAAGGAGATATTATTGTGCTGGGTTTTTTTTAGTAAGGGTTTGGTAGGTGAAATATTGTGTTATGTGTGTATATGTTATCTTCTTTTTTCCTTTGATTCTATATTTACTATTTTTCTAGATTTAGTTTATTGGGGCCTTTTGATCTTGATTTATTTCCCTATGAAGATACTCACACTTCCAAGAGATTGCCTCTAATAATAGGTGATGAACATAAACAATAATATTATGTTTTATCCAATCTCCCCATCCATATTTGTTCATAGCATTAATGATAATTTCTGAATTCCCCTTGTTAAAATATATTTCCATTATTTTTTATTGCAATTTTAATCCCTATAAGAAATGTCTTAGCCTCAACATAGTTGTTAGTTGAAGTTTCGTATGATTTTGAGTATGTGAGGAAAATTTGCCATCATTATTTCTAAAAATACCACCTTCACTAGTTTTTCCTATATTTCCTTTAGAAGCACCATCAAAATTAATTTTGATAAACCCAATTTATGGACATTTCTATTTTACCCTAGATCAAAGTAGATCCTTTATTTCAATTCCATCATCGCAAATGACTCTTCCATGTATGTTCAAATCCTGTAGCCAAGTTATTAGCACCTATTATTTTGCAGTGGAGACTCCCCATGATGAGCACCATAATTGTAGAGATAATAATACAGTTCCAAACTTGGGCATGATTTTGAGATTTATTTTTAAAATTTCTATTATTCCTTTCAATACATAAATTCCATCAAAGAATGGCAGGTCCTCCACCGAACACATAATGCTTTAGCTTTGAAAGAATTAATCCAAAATTTCATCAACTCTTTCAATGTTGATGGAGCTTCCCAATATAATGTCATATTAAAAAAAAACAAATGGATGAACAAAGGGACAATGAAGAAGTAAATGGTCTGATTTTTCTAAATCCTTCTCATACAAGGCACATCTAAAAGGTCCATAATATTATTTTCTTTGTACACTCTCTCTCTCTCATAAGAATCTTACTTTGAACTGCTAACCAAAGGAATGTTGAGGTCTTAAGGAGAGCCTCTAATGCCCAAACATTCTTCCAAGGAAAATATTTGGGAGTGTAAAATTTTGATTGCTCTAAATCCTCATATCCCAACTTGATCGAGTATGCACCATCCTTTTATGGATTCTAAATCAACTCATCCCTTCGTATACAAATTGACAAATAAAACTCTTGAAGCATCTTTTGAAGTTCATATGCAATTTGTTTGAGTTCCTCTCCTTCAACCAAATTACTAAAATAAATTCATGACTTGGAGTTGTTGCTCATATTAAGATAGTCTTTGACATTTGAACCTTTATATGCTAGGCATGTTTGAGCCAATGGTTTCCATTTTGAGTTAGAGATAAGAGGATAAGACTTCAACCAAGCATCAAATATAAAATTGTATAATTCCCTTCATTGATTGACCATCTAATATGTCTCTTTATCAAATGTAAACTATTTGATATGAAGTTCTATGTTGATGAACCTTTGGATAAGATTCTTTTCCTATATAATTTCATTGTATCAAGAGAACCTATATATTTTTTTTGATGTAAAAAGACATTTATATTAAAGGATTAATAGAATACATTTTTACAAATAAAAAAAGGAGGCAGATAAATATGCCACGTGGCCAATGCCATCAACCAAAAAACCATCATCGTTAAAACAACATGGGAAACTAATAAACCAACTAACAGATAATCAAAAATACCTTACAAAATTGGTAGGCAAACACTATCAATTAGCTAACATAACAAAATGATTACATACTAAAAATGATGACTAAGCACACACCCTAAGAACAAAAGGAAAAAATTGAAATCCCCACAATGATGAAGATCCATTACATTGGTTTAGCCACCATTAGGACCTAATCCCACCTAACATTATCATCAGAAGACTTTGACACCGAATCTCATCCCTACTCGAAATAAGAAGTGTTGGGAACATCTTCCTAGTTGTGAGTAAATGGATCCTTGTTGGCAACAACCATTGGAGCACCTAACTTGTCCCAAGCATCAAGCCAAGGAGCCAGAGGAGAGAGAGAAGCAGTCAGGTTACCAGGGGTAGCTTTGTAAAGAGGGGGACCTTGAGTTAGTGTAGGAGTGAGATGTAGGGCTAAGCAACAACGTTGATTGGACCTAGACTAGCTTTAGGGATGATCTTACTTAGAAGGAACTTGGATAAATGTGACTGGAGTGTTCCCCTAGTGATCAATTAAATCTTGAAGATGAGAGAGATCCATAACCACCTTATTGGACTGAACTACAATCTAATAATACAAAGATAAAATAATATTAGATTTCTCAAAAGCAAAGATGTGAAGAGAAGAACACTTACCAAAGATACAATCATTTTTAGCTTTCCATATGTTCTATAGGGTTTCCATATAAAACAAGTACCATGCTTAAAAAAATTAGCTGGCAAGGGTGGGGGGTCTCCCAAAATGATATGCTTTCACTCAAATGTGACATAGGAATAGGGTCTAAAAAGGGGGGAAAACCACTTGCAAAGGAATGAGCATGAGCACAAACCCAAAAATATGGATAAAGTCCTCAAAATGATGATATAAAGGGCAAGAAGGGCTAGGGATGCCTAAATATCAAAGATGCTCCCCAACAGGAAGCCCTTGGTGAAGAAGACTCTAGGTAAAATAGGAAGGCTTGGGCTCCAAGAAATGAACCCAGATGATCTGGAACTTGTGCATCCAAACAGGCTGAAGGGAAGAGACATTCAACTATTGATTGAGCTTATAAATCATGGGGAGGCAAGGAGAGATCCAACCATACCCCAAACAAGCCTTGTAACTTTGTAGAGGAGTGTATGGATACCACTTTCAGTCCTTCCACCAAGGTCATTGGGAAAACTTAAATTTTTTGTGAAACATGGAGTCAGGGAGAGAAACCTTGATGGTCCTAAAAGTGTCCTTGTCAGATTGCCTAAGCCTAAATTTGACTTTGAATTCATCCCAAGGGAGCCAATCCTTGGTAGGACAAGAAAAGAAATTAGTGATGCATCACACACCTTTAAAAATAAATCTAAGCACATGAATCTAGGAAACTTGCACAAGTGGATAACCCTTGTAGGTGATGATAGGTGGCCATCAAACATTCATTTGGTTAATGGAGAGGTCATGCCAAAAGCTATAGCCATTTCATCTTGGCCAAGGCTTAACACTCTCCCAAGATTTCTAAATGCTCCTAATGATGAAGGATCTTGTCACTTTGATAGACATAAGAGCAACAAGGAGGGAAGGGAAGCCCATGCCCTTCCAACTCTTATGACCAAAAGGAGAACCTTCACAAATATAGTGATGGATGAGAATATTTGAGGCCTCATTACTTGCAAGGACTTTGATGACCCACGTAACATAGAGGGCCCAACCTTGATGTTGGGTATTGAAAATAATAAGTCCACCATGGCTTGTGGGGAGACAACAATACTCCCAAGAAACATAGTGGAATCCCAAACCATTACTGGAAGAGAACCATAAAAATCCCACAGAAGCTTATCAAGCTTCTTATAGCAGTTTTTGTATGGGACCTAGTAGGAAGAATAATAAACATGGGTGGCTGCAAGGAATTTTGAGCAAAATTAGAATTTACCAGGAAGGGAGAGCTTCTTGGTGGACGAGCAGGTAATTTTCTGTTCCACCTTGTTAATGGCATACTTCCACAACTTTGACATTAAATTGTTAAAGGTAAAAGGAGTGCCTAAAAAGTGAAATATTTCCCCCTCCTAGAATATCCTCCATTAATATTGACTAAGTTAGTGGATAATTGGGTTAAGAGATAGCTTGTAGCATTGAGTCTTTCTCTATTGAATGGAGGATTCGACAGACTGATAAAAAGTGTCCAAGAAGGCAATCACCTATTGAATAACATCTTCATCTTCAATAAGCATGAGGAAAGAATCATTAAAAAAATGATCGTTGATCAATTGAGACTCATCTCCAAGGAGAGAAATTCCTTGAATAAAATCCTGAGTGGTGCGGTGAGCTAGTAAATAGCCAAACCTCTCAACGGTGAGGACACACAAGGATGGTGTCAATGGGAAATCTTGTTTAATGGAATGGAAGAGCCCAGTGGCCAAGGACTTTTACCTATTAATGGATAAAACAATGTTAGATACCAAATATAATATAGCCATTGGCTATATTCTGAACAAATTCATTTGATTATTATTAATTAGATCCAATTGTTTTGTTTTAAGCATCTATCATATTTTACATTCCAATCATTTGCGTAATCGCACTCTGCCCATCACGACGGGGATCTGCCCTCCTGAAGAGGCAATTGTTTGATTTATTACAACTTGAATTGATATTCGTTCCATTCGTTGAGTTATTGTATATTACTGTAATTGTTCTGTCTGCATATTCTGGGTTATTCGTATAGTATGAGAGGATAACAATAGAGGAAGTGTACTTGTTACTATTCAAGTGGTATCAGGTTGGTTCGATTCCATTTGGGAGCCAAGGCGTTCCATGTCACACATGCGTAAGGGACACTCGTAGGTCACAATACAACCGATAGTTTCAGGTTCGAGCTAAAATCATTCTTCGAAGAAGCGCAACATAGAAGTGTGAAAGCAGAAGCGTTCGAAGCATGTATTCAACAACCATAAAATTAGTGCACTATTCATGGGCTAGACGCATATGCTATTGGCCTAAGATCAACGCCCGAATATTATTGCTAGATGGTCAAAATATATAAGCTATAGCAGCAAAAATCGCAAGCAAGCACAAGAAGTCCACTAATGCATCATTACCCATTTTGAATTATGGGTATTGTTCATTTTGGAATTCCTTTCAATTAAATTATAGCAGCAACATCCAAGACAAACCAAGTGATCAAAATCTCCGAAGATTTGCACATAGGGAAACACAAGCACCGTTGACCAATAAAATTATGCGAAATAAAATAATTAAAGGAAAAACATAAGGTATATCATCAATAAAGTAAGGGTGACATCATTTGATTTTATATTTACTTTACACTCTGTGTATTTTTCCCACATGCAGTGTGTGGTGGTATGGAAAAGGTTTAAAACAAATTGTTTGCATTAAGAAGAATGTGACTTTGGTCACATAGCTCGTTGCCCTTCTCTTGCACGTATCCATCCTATCGCCTGCTCTGAAATCATCTTAGTCAGGTTTCCTATTGTGTCGAGTGCGGTATCGCATTAGTCCCTTCATCATCGTATCCTAACTTGTGCTACTTCGTGTCCCATCACGTGTCTTATCGGTTTTCCAGCTATCGCATCATGTTACAGTTCTCCCGTGTCCCCATGGGTCCCACGATCTCTTGTGTCTTATATTGTGGGTCCTTGTTGTCCACGTTAGTGCATCTGGTCATTCCACCTTGATCCCACCTTGGATTGTTATCCTCATATCTTATGTCCAGTCACCAACTGTCCTTAGTGTCCTCGATCAGTACCACGTTGGTGTCCGTTCGTCTTCTTCACGTCAGTCATGGTCAGTAGTTGGTTGCATCGTGTCCAGTATTGGTCATGTCCATTTGTCTTCTTTGCATCAATCATGGTTAGTAGTTAGTTGCGTTGTGTCCAGTATTGGTCGTCCCTCATGCTTAAGTCGTACTCCCTAGGGCCTGTCTCGTTCGACGTTTCCAGGTTTGTCTTAATCTCATGCTGAGGTCTAGTATTGGGTTGCGTTGTTCCACATAGTCCAAGGTGGTCAAATCAGTGTGTCGTATTCAAGGTTAAGTGTCAAGTTCTTAAGACAAGTGTCGAAAACCACGTCGAAAAGTTATCAAAGGAAAATTGTCAAAAAAGTTGCTAAAATTGTCAAGTGTCGAAAAGTTGTCAAGGAAATTGTCAAAAGTTGTCAAGAAACTGTTCAAAGTTGTCAAGGAGGTGAGCCAAAAAAATTCAAATCCACGTCACAGTTGGAGTGACAATTAGGCGGAATATAAACCAAATTTTTGGACAATTTAACAAATTTTTGTAGAAATTTGAAGCTCAAAGGCTCCTAAGCAGGAGATTTTGGAAGGTGCATGAGAAGAAGTTGGACCAAAGGATCTGACGGATGATTATCAAGCTCAAAAACTCCCAACAACAACGCAAGAAGAGCTCATCGAAGCCAAGGTACAAAAAATTCTCCTTCTCCTTCCGGAATTGGTAGTTTTAATCCGAGTCATCCAATGGTCAACCCAATGGCATCTAATACCTCTCCAGATTTTGCACAAGAAAACGTCACCCAAGTAGAAAGTAATCATCCATTGATCAATGATGAGGTGTTAAAGGAATTAATATTAAATCTTCAGATGATGACTGCAAGCTTCAACGCATCTAGGAAACCACCCCAACCAAATCCTTCTAGTTCCAATCACTGGAGTACGGATGTCTACTATGATGACTATACACACCATAGAGGTCAAAATAGTCAGTCCTTGAATCACAATGGTCACCAAAATATTGAGGATGGGGGTAATGAAGAAAATATGGAGCAACCAAGAGGTTTTAACAGACCTTATCAAAATAATAACCAGAGACAATAGAGTAACGAGGAACAAGATAGAAACAATGTTCACTCCCAACCAAGAGGTCCAACTGGAGTCAATTATCCATGCGTTGACATGCCTACCTTTGAAGGCCAGGATCCACGTGGGTGGATTGCAAAAATGGAAGGCATATTAGAATTCTACAAATTCTAGGAAGGGGACAAAGTCCCTTTTGTAGCAACCAAATTCGACACTGAAGCTTATCAGTGGTTTACATGGTATAAACGTGAGGATCCCTAGTATGCATTATATTGGGATACTTTCAGCAAAGCCTTTCTTCACAGATTCGACAAAGGTCCCATATGTTCATACACAGTACGATTGTTGTCACTTAAGCAAACTGGATCAGTAGGGGACTATATTTCAAAATTCACCAGTATGCTTCACTATGCACAAGACCTACAACAAGACGTGGTAGTAGCGGCTTTTCAAAATGGATTAAAAGCACATATTAAAGTTGAAGTAGACCTACACAATCCATCCAAGTTGGATGAGTGTATAAGGATTGCTGATTTGGCAGAGACAAAGGCGCACGTAGGCCCATCCACACGACATGATTCATATGGGCGACCTCCATTCCGCAACAACTCTTTTCGCAGAAATGATCAACCGTCACGGTACTTCTGCTACAAATGTCACACTCAGCATCAAAAAGACCAAGCATGTACACCACGACAAAATTTTTAGATTGAATATGCCGACAAGGAAGAAGAAGAAATAGAGGAGTATGACGCACCTGAGGATCTCCTAGTTGAGGACCAAAATGAACACGACGAAGTTGTCATTGAGGAGGATACCATGACTATTTCAGTACATGCTCTCATGGGGTTATCCTCTCACCATACAATCAAGGTGGCAGGTTTCATTCGAAAACAGAGGGTGATAGTATTAATTGATTCTGGAAGTACTCACAACTTCATCGATGCAAAACTTGCAAGGACATTGGGGTTGCACATCTTCTCTTCTAATCAAGATCGGTTTCAAGTTAGAATTGCAAGCAAGGAAATTTCTCAATGTCTAAGTAAGACATCGTCAGTTTCATTACAAATGGGTACGTATACTTGGCAAGGTCCTCTTTTTGTTATGGAATTAGGAAATTCAAAAGTTATTTTAGGCGTTGCATGGATGGAACAATTGGAAACCACAGTGGGTTTTAACCACAAACATTACTTTGTTGAATGGCAAGCCAATGGGAGGACTATTCGTCTTCAAGGACTACCCACACCTCCATCAAAATTTGTAAGTTCACATAGCATGGAAAAGATATTAAGAAAATATGGTGGGGGATTCATAGCCTGAATCAATTGCATAGAGAAATTAGACCAAGATATACCTGAAATCAAAGAAGATGATCTCCAAATCATTGTGGCTAACTATGAGGAGGTTTTTCAAGAACCAAAAGGATTACCCCCAAAAGATCTCATGACCATGCCATACATCTAGTGCCTAGTAGTCTTCCACCCAATGGTCGTCCGTATCGATATCCCCAACCCTAGAAAACAGAAATTGAAAAGATTTTCCAAGAGCTATTAGACCATGGTGTCATCCATCATAGTATGAGCCCTTACTCCTCACCAGTAGTCTTAGCTCGTCGAAAAGACAATTCTTGGCGTATGTGTCCTGATTTTTGCCCTCTCAACAAAATCACGATCAAAGATAAATTTCCTATCCCTATCATTGATGATTTACTAGATGAATTACATGGTGCCAAATTCTTTACCAAATTAGACTTACGTTCGGGGTTTCACCAAATCCGAGTTAGGGAAGAAGATATCCCCAAAACAACTTTTCGAACTCATGAAGGTCATTATGAATTCTTGGTCATGCCCTTTGGTCTCACTAATGCACCATCTACATTCCAAAGTCTCATGAACCAGGTGTTTCGTCCATTCCTACAAAAATTTGTTCTAGTCTTCTTTGATGACATACTCATCTATAGTAAATCATGGAAAGATCATTTAGCACATGTGGACAGAGTTCTCCATATCCTATGCAAAGAAAAGTTGTTTGTCAAATGATCTAAATGCTCCTTTGGTGTTCAATAAGTTGAGTACCTCGGTCATATAGTATCTCACGAAGGTGTTAAGGTGGATCCCAATAATATTAAGGCAATACAAGAGTGGCCTTTGCCTAAAACCATCAAGAAACTTCGTGGTTTTTTGGGTCTCACTGGCTATTACCACAAATTTATGCGTAACTATGGTAAAATTGTGGGTCCTCTCATGGCTCTCACCAAGAAGGATGCTTTTCAATGGTCAGAAGTAGCTACCAAAGCATTCGAGGCTCTTAAGGAAGCAATGTGTACTACTCCAGTTTTGGCCACTCCAGATTTTAAAAAGCCATTTGTTATTGAATGTGATGCCTCAGGCACAGGTATTGGGGCAGTTTTAATGCAAGAGGGTCACCCATTAGCATTTGAAAGTAAACAACTTTCAGGGAAGAATTTGGGTAAATCCACCTACGAAAAAGAAATGTTGGCTATTCTACACGCAGTGGAAAAATGGAGGCACTACTTAATCAATAGTCGTTTTATTATTAAAACCAATCACAACAGTCTCAAGCATTTTCTAGAACAAAGGTTTTCTTATCCCGAACAAAATAAGTGGTTGACTAAATTGTTGGGATATGATTTTGTGATTGAATATAAGAAAGGTAAGGAAAATGTGGCAATTGATGCATTATCTAGAAAATACGAAGATGAAGTAGTTATTAATGCCATTTCAGGACCATGTTCGCAGTGGGTGTCTCAGTTGCAGGAAGAATGGTTGTCCAATAGTGAAACAACTCAAATAATTCAAGAATTATCTATGGGTTCCTCTAAATACCCTCTTTTCACATATGAGGACCAAATATTACGTAAGAAGAATCACATTTACATCCCTCATAGTTCACCAATCAAAGTACAAATTCTAGAGGAGTCACATGCTTCTCCTTCAGTAGGACATTCAGGGTTTTTGAAAACTTACATGCGGGTTAAACAATCCTTTTGTTGGAAAGGATTAAAAGCAGAGGTTAAGCAATGGGTAGCTGAATGTGAAGTGTGCCAACGCAATAAGGGAGAAACAATCAAATCACCAGGATTGCTTCAACCGTTACCTATTTTGGATCGCCAGTGGGAACATATTTCCATGGATTTTATTGAAGGTCTTCCTAAGTCGGAAGGTAAAACAATAATTTTCATGGTAGTTGATCACCTTTCCAAATATGCTCATTTTCAAGCTTTACAACATCCATTTTCAGCAAGCAAAGTGGCCAAGGTATTTATGGATTCAATTTTTAAATTACATGGAATGCCCAAAAATATTGTAAGTGATCGTGATCCCATATTTACTAGCAAATTTTGGAGAGAATTGTTTCGACTTAGTGGTACCAAATTAAATATGTCTTCTGCATACCATCCACAAACAGATGGTCAAACGGAGGTAGTTAACAAATGTTTGGGTACCTACCTAAGATGTTTTGTTTAGGATAAACAATATCAATGGAGTCAATGGTTGTCATTGGCAGAATGGTGGTACAATACTTCTTACCATTCTTCCACTAAGATGTCTCCTTTTGAAGCATTATATGGAACGAAGCCACCAACAATAGCCGATTATGTACCAGGATCTTCCAAAGTGGCCCAAGTCAACGATTGGTTACAAAAGTGACAAGCAATGCTCACTATCTTGAAAGATAATTTGGTCCAAGCACAAAATCATATGAAGCAACAACAGGACAAGCAACGTTCAGAAAGAACATTCAATATTGGTGATATGGTATTCTTACGTCTTCAACCCTACAAGCAGCTATCATTGAAGCTCAAATCCAGTCAGAAGTTGGCACCACGATTCTATGGTCCTTATAGAATTGTGCATCGCATTGGCGAGGTAGCATATCAACTGGAGTTACCCCAATATTCTCGCATACATCCAGTATTTCATGTCTCCTATCTCAAAAAGGTGATTGGCTAGAAAGTACACTCTCAGTCAGAATTACCAGTGTTGGATGAAGAAGGGTGTATCTATCTACAACCAGAAGAAGTGCTACAAACTAGAACACGCAGACTCAGATTTTGTCACATCTAAGAATTTCTCATCAAGTGGCAGGATTTACCTAAAGAAGATGCAACCTGGGAATCTGAAAGTATCTTCCAGTCATTTCTAGCTTTGAGGACAAAGCTTTTCGAGGAGGGGAGTCATGTTACATACCAAATATAATATAGTCGTCGACTATATTATGAAAAAATTCATTTGATTATTATTAATTAGATCCAATTGTTTTGTTTTAAACATCTATCATCTTTTACATTCCAATAATTTGCGTAATCGCACTCTGCCCATCGCGACGGGGATCTGCCCTCTACAAGAGGCACTTGTTTGATTTATTACAACTAGAATTGATATTCGTTCCATTCATTGAGTTATTGTATATTACTTTAATTGTTTTTTTTGCATATTCTGGGTTATTAGTATATTCTGAGAGGATAACAATAGAGGAAGTGTACTTATTACACTTCAAACAATCGAAACATAAATTGAAGAGCAAAAGGAATCGATAAACTAAATCTAGGAAAATAGTAAATAGAGAATCAAATAAAAAAAGAAGATAACATATACACACATATCATAGTATTTCACCTGCCAAACCCATACGATAAAAAACCCAGCATAATAATATCTCCTTATTGTATAAACTTAACTGTCTCCAATACAATAATGTTCATCTCTCATCTATCTTCAAACCCTGATGCAAGTGCAATTAAATAACAACACAATAACATATTTTACAATACCATTAGTGAAAAACCATGGGTTCAAAAATTCAACCCTAAACAACCCATATAGGTCTAAAAATAACTTAAGAAACCCTAAAACTTCCATCGAGGGTTGTTGCCCTCAAACCCCTATTTTTTAGGGGCTGTCACCCCTGAACCTCTGCTCAAGGCCCAACCCAACCCCAAACCTTGGTGAGGATATAATGGAGAGTGTCTAGTACCTTTTAGAGTTAACACCACCAAAATAACATGGAAAATATTCAACATATTTCCAACATTCTCCCACTTGTTGAATACTTTCCATAAGGGTCAAAAACTACCATTGTCAACTATCAAGGGCAACCATACCCATATATATTCTACACCAAGAATTTTTTTGAGCATGTATAACATTTGTTAATGAATCGGTAGCATTATTATCTGTATCAACTTTCTCCAACATCACCTAATTCCCTTCAACCATCTGTCTCACAAAATGGTACTTGATATCAATATGTTTTGATCGATCATGAAAACCAAGATTGTTGGCCAAAAATATTGCACTTTGACTGTCACTATCAATTCTCACAACCTTTTACTTAAGACCAAATGTTGAACACAATCTCTGTAGCCACACTACTTCTTTGTAGACATGAGTTGCTACAATGTAATTTGTCTCTATTGTGAACAAAGCAACCATTTATTGCTTTTTACTCATCCAATTTACTACCCCTCCAAATAGTTTGAACACAAGTACTTGTGGATCTTCTCTTATCCAGATCTCCAACCCAGTCAACATCAAAAAAACCTTGTATATTTACAATATTACTCTCCAGATTTTCCTTGGTAATAGATAGTATTTTCTGAAGTTCCACGCAAGCATATGAAGCTATTCTTCATAGCAGTACAATATTCCTTTACTGGATTGGACATATATATGCTAACTACTCCCACTACATGTACAATATCATGTCTAGTACAAACCATTGCATACATTAGACTACCAACAATGCTAGAATAAAGAACATGATGCTTTTCTAGCATAAGGAACATGATGCATTTCTACCATAAGGACATTGTTCAGCATATAACTTTTGACCAATAGGATATGGAGTACATACTAGTTTACAATCATGCATCATAAACCTCTGTAGTATCAAATCAACATATTTCCTTTGATTTAACCACAACTTTCTATTTGCACGATCCTTATTATTTCCATACCCAAAATAAATTTTGCAACACCCAAATCCTTCATGTCAAATTTAGAAGATAACTAAGATTTTAGTAATTTTATCATCTCCTTATTGTTACCAATTAACAACATATCATCCACATACAGAACAATGCTAACAACATTATCACCTTCATGTTAAAAATACGCACACGAATTTGCTTTACTTTTTCCAATTCCAAGTGTCAAAACAAACCTATCAAATTTTTGGTTCCATATTCTTAGAGAATGCTTAAAGTTGTAAAGAAAAATTTTCAACTTACATACCAATTCCTCCTTATCTTTTACCCTAAAGCATTATGGCTGTGACATATATATGTCTTCATCAAGTTCACCATGTAGAAATGTTGTCTCTACATCCATTTGTTCTATTTCAAAATCAAAAGCAACAAATATAGCCAACAAAAATCTAATTGAAGTTAGTTTAGCCATAGGAGAAAAAATCTCACCAAAGTCAACTCCCTCAACTTGAGAAAATCCTTTTTCTCACATTGTACTTCTTCTTGAATACCCACTTACAACCAACCAATTTTATTCTAGGGATAATTTCACCAAATCCCATATCTTATTTTTTACCAAGGACTCAATTTCTTCCTCCATAGCCATCTTCCAAGACTTATTCTCACTTGACTAAAGTGCCTCCTTTATAGTCTTGGGTTCTTCATCAATAATTGATATATTAAATGTAGAACAAATATTTTAAGGGCTATACCTTTTTAGGAGTCTTCTCACTCAATATAATCTTCTCAAACTTGAAGTTCTAGGTTCTGCATCTTCAGCTTCCTCCTCACCTTATTCCTCTTAATTTTCCTCTTCAAATATTTTTGTAGTTCATTTTATTCCATAGCACCAGGTTATACCACATGTTCTTCTTCCTATTCCAATTTTACTTGGACTATTTTAGGTTTTTTGCTTGGTTGCATTTCTTGTTTCAAAACCCCTTTTGTTTCTCTAAATATCACATTACAACTATAACCAATATTCTATGTTTCCAGGTTCCACAACTTATATCCTTTAACACCCAATACCATAACCCAAAAATATGCATTTTTTAGATTTATAGTATAGCTTACTCATTTTATATTTTGGTGCATACATATAAGCATCGCAACCAAAAACCCTTATATGACTAAGAGAGGGTTTTTTACCAATCCACACTTCCTATGGAGTCTCGTCCACCAAATCTAAGGTAGGAGATCTATTGATGAGCTAACAAGCAGTTAACATGGCTTTTGCCCAAAATTTCCTTTCTAACCCTAAACCACTTGGCATGCTTCTAGCTTCATCCATCAATGTCATGTTCATTCGTTCTACAACTCCATTCTATTGTGGAGTATACAAAGTTGTTTTCTACCTTTATATTCCATAATTATTGCAAAACTGCTCAAGTACATTAGAGTAATACTCACCACCATTGTCACTTCTCAAAACCTTTATATTTTTCTCTATCTAATTTTCTACAAGAGCCTTAAACTCTTTAAATTTATTGAAAATATTAGATTTGTTTTGTAAAAAATATACCCATGTTTTTTTGAAAAGTTATTTATAAATGTAAAAAAATAGATAGAGTTACCTAGCGATGGTAGTTTTGTAGGTCCAAACACATCACTATGAACTAGAAACAAAATTCCTTCAAATATTGTAGCACTACTAGGAAAATTGACTCGGGTTTGCTTTCTAAAAATATAGTGCTCACAAAAAACAAAATTTAATTGGCAACCAAAAATTCTTTCAACCATACCTTTCATTTTTAATGTTCAAAGGCATTTCTCACCAATATGTACCATGCATTGATTCCACAATATTTTCTTCATTACAGGAATACTCAGAGATGCTTCTATAGTATTATTCTCCTCTACAACTGAAGAGTTATTACACTCAATACTTACAGTGCTAGCCTCAAGTTTGAACAGAGTTCCTGTATGAACTCCCCTTGCCAACATCGAGAATCCAAAAACCATATTGTAGCTATCCTTATTGAATACCACAATCACACCTACATCATTCATCTTACTCACTAATATCATATTCCTTGCCAAACCCAGAATATGCAACACACCAGGAAGGGTTTTAATTCTTCCATATTTTAACCTCAACTTGTCTCTTCCTTGACCTATTTTTTGATATGTCGAATTGTCTCCCAAGAAGACTTCACCTCCATTTATCTTTTCATATTCATATAAATCCTCCCTATGAGGAGTCATATGAAAAGAAGCACCTGAGTCAATCAACCATGAGTCATGGCATTCATTTAATCACGCTACAATTTAGAATAAGTTCCCTGAATCTTCATTTGTGGTCTTCATTTCTATAGAAGTAGTAGCCTTTTTAGATTTGTAATCTCTTTTATAATGCCCTATTTTACCACACTTCTAGCATTTTCTCTTTTTCGGAGCAACATATTTACCCCTAAATCTCAATTTTATTTCTCCTAATTTCTTTTTGCTTCTTTCTTAAGAACGACCTCTCCCAACCAAGACATCATTTTGATGATAATCCTCATAAGAGTTTCATATTATTTTCTCATATAGTAATATTCCTACTATATCCTCTACTTTCAATGTAGAAGTAGTATTGATGATAGCCATAACTAGGTTATCTCATGAATCAGGTAATGAAAAAATTAAAGTAATACACTTTTTCTCTTCGTCAATTTTTACTTCAAAGAAGTTTAATTGACTTACCACGGTGTTAAAAGCATTCAAATGTTTAACCATAGAGTCAACATCATTCATCTGAAGCGAATACAACTTATTTCGGAGAAAGATTTTATTTACCAACGACTTTATCTGATACAAAGTTACCAACTTATCCCCTAATGACTTTGTCATGGTCTCTGTAGATACATTCAACAATACTAAATCAAATCAGCATAATCTAATAGAACTCCTTTCCTTCCTATCGATCTTAAACCAATCCTCATTTTTCATTGATGTTGGTTTTATTCTCGAAACCTCAATCTATTGATCTATGTCAACCAACAGATCCTCCATATTGAATTTCCATAACTCAAAATTTTATCAATTAATTTTTTCAATCTCTACCCATGTGCTTCCCATAATTTTTCTTTGCCTATATTCTTCCACGTACGACTCCCACTCAATAATTAATTTATCATAGGGTTGAAACACTTACTCCTTGAACAAAGCTAAAAAACCTAGCTTTGATACCAAATAAAGAGCAAAAGGCCTCAATAAACTAAATCTAGAAAAATAGTAAATACAGAATCAAAGGAAAAAATAAGATAACACATACACATATAACACAATAATTCACCTAAGAAATCTTTACGTGAAAAAACCCAACACAGTAATGTCTCCTTATTGTATAAACTTAACCATCTATAATACAATAATATTCATCTCTCATCTATCTTCAAACCCTGATGCAATTGCAATTAAATAACAACACAAAAATGAATTTTACAATACCATGGGCAAAAAACTATGGGCAAAAAACCATGGGTTCAAATATTTAACCTTAAACAACCCATATGGGTCTAAAAACATCTTAAGAAACCCCGATGAGGATACATGGAGAGTGTCTAGTACCTTTTAGAGTCAACCCCGCCAGAATAACATGGAAATATTCAACATACTTCCAACAGGAAATTGGGTTGCAAATAATTTAGCTAATGATGATGTTAATCTTCATCTTGGTGAAATTCAAATTTTAGAAGGCAACTGGCCAAGTGAGATTTATCTCTTAATCAAAATGATGCCAAGGACCTAATTATGGAAACATAGCACTTGTACCACATTTTATGTGTTTGATTTTTATTTTTTGTTTTTCTCTAAAATTGTAGAATATTGACAACCTTTTGTGATCCCAATGTGATTCTTGTTGGTCAAGTTATTATTATTATTCTCAATAGCTTTAGTGAATATGTCCCTTCCACACTAAAAGCATATCCAATCACTTGCCAACAAATGGATTTTCTTTTTTGACCTATGGCTTTTGGTGAATTTGTTTATGGTGTTTTTAAAACATGTTTTTATATCTAAGCGAATATTCTATATTTTAAATTTAATTTATCATATGGGTTATTAATTTAAGATTAATTTTTTTTTTACATATTTAAAATAATTGAAACATAAGTTTAGAATTTACTAATAATAAAATATTTATTACATATATAATTATATGGAATTCAAATGGATGGATTTAAGGTATATAATGATGTTTTCTTGGAGGCTCTAATGCTTATAATTCTAAAAGAGGAAAATACTTCTGATGCTACTGAGTTAGAAGTTTCAAAGCCTTAGCAAAATTGATCACTGTAAAATATCTATTAGCATGGGACCAATTTTCAAGGAAACTAAATTGAGATTCATGAAAGGATTAAAATAGGCTACATATTGAATTAAGACTAGGCAGAAGCTTTCAAAGTTCTTAGGAAATGCAGAATTGGAGATCTGATCTAGAGCTAATAGAGAATTAATTAAAACTCATGAGGATTCTAAAGAAACTAGATGGATTGAATCTAATAAATATTGAATCCCCATGGGATAGCTTTAAATCAAAATTGGTGTATGTAATTATGAAACATGCTCATTTTTAGTCCAAATTTTGTAATATGTAGGTGTTGGAAGTGATTTATCTCTTCAAAAAATGTAAAAGTTTTAGGACTCTTTCAAAACCCCTTCATTTACCATAATAATAATAGTAATAAAAATTATATCGGATTCAAATACATTCTACTTATAGGGATTCAATCCAATACCTGTTAAAAGAACTCTAGAACCCTAATCAAAAGTGAATTCAAAAAATATCCAAATTACAAGTGCTTCCAAGGGTGGTCACATAAAAAAGAATAACCCCAAATTGCACACAAGTAATTTGAAATAGGAATTTGAAACCTTCTCTAGAGGGATTAGGTAATATTAATAGGATGTAGCCTCAAGGAAAAATCTAGGAAGAGCAAGTATGGGTGGAATAAGCCGCCTCTAAAAGAGTCCCCCTACTTTTATCTTTACAAAAATCCTAGGTATCTTATCTAATAACCTAGGAGAGGGATATGTCATCTTAAGGGGAATACAGGAGGCTCTGAAGGTGGAGAGGAGGAAAATTTAGGTGGAATCAAACTTCCAAATTATGATTGACCACTTAAAAGGATTAGGTAAGCAAAATAATACATACTAGAGAATACAAAGAAGAATTGATCAAATATAGATGATACAACAATGCTTTGATATAGTGGAGTTCATACACATATTTAGAGATCAAAAAAAGGTGGAAAATGTGATGGCTAACTAGGCTCTTGATCGAGGAGACCTCACTTGCTATGGATATCCTCCCATATGGTGGACTCATTGGACCAAGAAATATATTTTTTCTATTCTTACCATTGATGATAACACTGCCTATTGTATCTAGATTCATGTATTCTTGCTTTATATGGTTACTCTTTTTTTGAATTGATAGCTACACTAGATTAGATGTGAGGGAGAATAGTCCCACATCCAGTATTACAACTTGGATTAAAAGCCTTCAATCATGGAAAGGCATATGTAACTGGATTTTCAAATAAATTAATTTAATAATTATGTATGTATAACTAAGAAAAATATGAAGAAAATTTAGGCATGGTAGAAAATTCATTTTTGAAAGTCTTAACTAGAAGTAAGGATGCCCTAGTCAAAGATAAGAGTAAGAGTAAATCTATGAAAAGCTCCATCTAGATAGAAAATATTTAATCAAAATTCCAAAAATGTTTGTTTTTATCCTAATTGCATTTTTAGGGGCATAATTTTGTGCTCAGATATCTATTTTAATTCATTCAAGAAGCATTGGAAATTTTAGAGAGAGAACAACAATTTTGTAAAGTTGCAAGTATGTTTGTGGAAAAAATGCTATGGAGACCCTCAAAAATGCAAAACAAAATACTTACTAAAATAATAAATTTCTATTTTTAGATTTTTGTAACCAAAGTGAATATCAAGCTATGTTGATATATCATTAGAAGATAAGACATAAAATAAAAATATATATGTATGTAATTTTTATTTGAAATACACTTTGTAACTCATAGTAGGTGAATCACCACATTTTCATATGGGTGACCTTCTAAATCCTAAAAGGTAAACCACTATATTTTCACGTGGGTGAGCTTCCATATTCAATGCAATGGATTTCCACTACACTAATTCTTGTCTAACAAGAGATGCGCCCTTAACTATAGAAAACATGACTAATGGATGAAATGTCCTCACATATCTTCTTACAGGTTGCTTGCAAAATACTCTATTTTTTGAGCACTAATATCACTGTGTTATTTTTCTTGTATGCTCGTGTTCTGGTTTGTTATACTCTTATTTTTAATTGCACTTTTTCATGTTCTTCCTTAACATAAAATTATGAGTTTAATATCAGTCAAAATATTACGTTTTGGATTAGTGGTATTAGAGTGATTTGTCTTTTGAGTTAATATGTAAGTTCTATGGAAAATTTTATGAAGAAATTTTGGGTAGCATGGCAAGAAATTCATTTTGAAAGTCCTAACGTGAAGTAAGGATACCCTAGTTGGAAGTATGGATGTCGTAGTTGGTGATAAGAGGAAGAGTGAATCTATGGCAAACCTGATGTGGAGTCAACCAAGTTATTATTTTATTCAATTACAAAGTATTTATAGGCATATAAAATGCTAAAATTAGAAGATGTAGGATAATATATGAATCCTAATAGAAATTATTTTGAATAACTTGTATCTAAAAATAAGCAATTAGTTATGTAGGATGCTATCTAGAAGATCATCTGAATATGACCTAACAACTATCTAGAAGACAATGTGATTGCTTCATGTTTTACATAATAAAATAAAAATAAACAAATAATCATAAGTCCTACGTTAATCCTTATCATTCCTTCCAACAATGGAAGCATTGAACTCCAATGCTTACCAAAATATAATCCTGATGTGGCATTACCTTGAAACTACTCCTATCGATGCATGTTATTGAAAAAAAATTAGACAACAACAAAAGCAAAAGCACTGCATGAAATCCATGAGAGACACATCACAAAGACAACTTTGACTGTAGGAGTACCCATGATTCCATGATCAAAGGAATCAAAACAAAAGGGCCATGGTCAAAGGAAGAGACAACAACAACTTCAAAGTTAGAGTAATCGAATGATTCCCATGATTGGAAAATCACAACTTTGACTATAGGAGTACCCAAAATCATGAAAAAATCAAATAAGAGGACCATGGTCATAAAGAAACTCTACTTCCAAATAAGTATCAAACATGAACAAGACTTTATTAAGAAGACATAAAATACCCCAACAAAGACTAGGGATGTACCAAAAGAAAATATGACTAGGAAGATGGAGGGTTTAGCATAAGTATTATTTAGCGAAGAAATATTGAAGGTGAGCACTAATAATGAGGAGTGTTGGGTACTACCGATAATGCACTCTATAGTACAACAATTTTTTAATATTGCAACATAAAGTTTATTGAAGAGAGCCTAAAAAACCCAAATAAAAGGATTGGAAAGGTAACTCAAATCCTTAAGATTGAAACGATGATCATAGTATTTGAAAGTCGAAAATAGGAATTTTGAGGCACCTCTAGTCATAGTAGACTTTTATAAAAGTGGAAAATTTGCTTCCATTGAATCGGGCTTGAAATTTTTTTGAAAATGAGTATATATATACCTATACTCGGGAATGACACATTCCTATAGTGAATGTTATTTGTTGTGTTTTAGTTGTGGTTGTGATTAGGTAGTAGATTTTGGAAGATTCCAATATTGATTAGAAGAAGGTTAAGAGTTAGAACCACTAAGAATGATTATGTCTTGGATTACATTAATGAGGTCCATGCATTTTTTGAATGCATGATAATTGATGTAGTGGAAGACATATTGCTAGTAGGAACAAAACGATGAAGCCTTTTTTCTTTTGGATTCAATAGGTTTGATGGGATAGATATCTATCATTTGGGATTTGAGTATATGCTACAGGATGGTTGAAAGGAGTTCCTCTATTTGGAAGTAACTCTTTTTGGGTTTCTATTGTTGATGCTTCCCTAGGATAAACTTTTGAAGGGTTGCATTGATATTATTGGTATGATGTGATTCTATGACTCCATCAACTACAAATTTGTTTTTATATTACCTCTTTAGGTTAGAGGATGATTTATCTTCCTTTTTGTTGGACTTAGGCTTTAGTTGTCCTCTTTTTATAAGAAAGGTCTCTACTCTCTTGGCCATGTCAATTGCATCTTCGAAGGAAGACACATTAGCTATCTCTAGGTAGAAGGCCAATTGATCATTGAGGTTTCCTATAAATATGTCTAGAAGGTCTCTAAGTGGGGGAATATACTACAATATTCCCATGAGGGCTCACCATCTCTCTAATAAATTCATGAAGTTATCATCTATAGATTATTTGAGTTGGTATAGGTTACTAATGGTGACCTTTTCCTCATTATAGACAAAAATTGCTTAACCAACATCTCAACAACGTCCCTAAATATTTTCAAGAAATGCCTTAGTATTTAGTAATACCATTCTAGAGTAGGTCCACTAAGAATCGTATGGAATATTTTAAGTAGCAACATTTCATCATATACAATGTCATTACAATCATTTCTAAATAGTCTAATATGGTTAAAGTGAGCTTTTTTTCCATTATACACTTGAAACTTGGATGTTCCAAAGTTAGGAGGGAAAGGGTGACTAGCCATAAATGGATCTAGGGGTTGATTGGACAAATCATCATATGAGTACTTATGACTAGATGATGATCCTTGGATAATGGTCATTTTTTCTTTCAGTTGTTCTAATTGAGTGGTTAAGGTTTGAATTTCACAATAAAAAGGATTGGATGTGACAAAAGGCACATGTTGAGAGATAGAGGAGATATGTTTATGATTGATGTAAAAATGAGGTTGGTATAACTAGGCATATAATGTCGAAGCTAACATTATACAATTTGAAACTAAGGTACCTAAGATTAAAAGGTTTGAAGATGGAGGATGAGAGATTGTGGGATCAGAATTTTATCCAAACCCCATCCCTATGCTTATGGGATCATAATGAGAACCATAGAATAAATTGAGATGAGTATTGAATATTGGAGCACCTACTGGTACACTTTGATTGGGAGTATAAATTATACCTGATTATTGAGCTTTACCTTGTAATAATTCCTCAAGGGTAGGCAAAGATGAATGATGATCCAATTTATGTAGGAGGGTTTATTTCTTGAAATTTATTAATGTTGCGATAATAGGGATATTTGAAACAATGTAGTGATATGTTAATGTAATAAGGTTTGTGTCTATGGAACCAAACAATGGGCTCTATTTATTAATTGGCAAAGAGTTTGAATTAGGTTTTTGGGGGTATTCCAATAGTGAATTGTCTTATAAAGAGACGTCCAATATTTCATAGCCTTCCCTAATGAATGCCTCTATGGTTTGTAATATTTCTACAAGAAATAGGCTATATAGGTTACAAGTTAGAAAATCAATTTCCCATTTTTCTCATGGGTAGGACTTAGAGAACCTTGACGTGTCAAAACCTTATATTCTTGATCGAACATTGGGTTCTCAATGGTAGGTTACTCATCATGATCCTCCATAGGAGGATCAATATTATTGGCCAATTTGTGAGCGTTGATATGGATCAGGTAGCATTTCTCAACCATAGATTTTAGGGGAAAAAATAAGGTTAATTAAGTTTTTAATTGTTTATAGCATTGATTAAAGAAAAAAGGGAATATATTTTTGAAACCTTATATCTATTTTCCTTGATATATCCAATATGACTTATATACCTTAGGGACATTCCTATATACCAAAGTTCCTAATATACCTAACTTCGCTCTATATAATCGTAAGTATAAGAGAGGAATATGATACATGTGATTCCAATGATATATGGAAATGATCTCTTGGATACATGGACAAATGGTACATGATGGGTAATAGGATGCCTCCTTAATACTCCCACTATCCCATTGTAATATAATTCTTACTAGGCATAATTACATGTGAGGCCTTATATGGACGGTTGGCGATCGAGGCTCATTATACACCCATTATGGACTAGTAACTCATACAATAGTTACTTAAAGGACCATAAATATCCCCAATCAGACCATCACTTGGTTAGGTTCTTGTTATCTACATTTAATGTGTCTTAACTAAACAAACAAATCTTATAATCTTGATTAAGGTTTGATAAATTTTAGTTTTAATTAAGGTTTAGCTTGGTCAAAGAAAATAGTAGGATCTGCAATGGTGTCCATGTTGGATTCACCAAAATATGAAAGAGGGAAGATTGCAAAGGGCCTCTGACTTATTGGATTTGCAACATCTCACCTCTCACCTCAAGGATAGGGCAAGTCATGAGCCTTAGTCTAAAGTTTTATGGATTCAATTTAGAGAACACATACATTTCTTCTAATATTTTTTTCTTTAACATCCTAGCCTTAATCTAGTCCTATTATAACTATAAATGCATCAATAAATGCAAAAAATAGGTCCTATAAACTATATGCTTTTTATTTTAATGATGAGTGTAAAAGATAATTTTCTTTCAAGGTAAGGGCTCAATAATATAATATTATCAAACAAGCTCTGATATTACATATGCAAGACTATAGTTGGACCCTAGTGCTATTAATGCTAGCTTGTTTCTTCTTTTTATTTTACTCATTTAATGGATAAAGCAAAAAGAAAAAATAATAAATATAGACACATAACCAATAGAAGATTAAAATCTAACTCCCACCTCAATGGAAGAAAAAAATTGAAAATTAAAATCTAACTCCCACTTTAATGGAAGAAACACTAGTGAGATGCATAAGTGCTATTGATGCTACCACTATTTTGTGGTAATGTTGATGATGACTTCTATTTGGAAGAAGTATTGTTGATCCATGAAAGCAATTTCGACACTACTATGGTTTGGTGTCACCTTTACCTAGGACTCCTTTTTATAAATCTATAAAATAGATGGAGTTAGTAGTAAAGGGGTCTACCTAGATCAATAGAGAGTGTATGGCTCCCTTGACTAGCATTAGACCCCTTCTTAGAAGATAAAACTAAATAGATGTAAAAGTATGTAATGATAACTATGAGTTGAGTGGCAAAAATACCTTTGGGAATTATTACCATTGTTGATGCTTTTGCTAGGTAACGATGCTTTTGTTTTATGTAGTATACTGTGACTATGGAGTCATTGTTTATGCTATAGCAAAAATAGAATGCAGTAGCACCATTGAGACTGCAATTTGATAGTGCTTTGCCCACATATATAGTATAATTAAATTTTAGAAAAAAGACTTTTGAATTTCAAATGATTCAATGGGGATCCTTGAAAAAGAGGTATAAACGTTCTAGTGGAGAGAACAATGATCAAATGATCATAAAGTAACAAAAAATATAATGATAAAGCTCAGATAGGAGAGAACACAACCAATTGGATAAAAGCAAGATTATATCCTCAAAATCCTTAATTGATATCCCCTTGTTGTGATGAAGTAGATGAGCTTGTTATTTTTTGATATAGTTGATATAGAGTTTCACTATTGCAAGAGATCCATATTCAATTTGGCAAGGCTTCACTATTCTTAAAATTTTATGGGTTGGGTTCCCTAAATATTGGCTTTAATGAAAGTAATGGCCCCTTGGAGGATTCCTTAAAGGGTGGTTGGATGAAGTTGATGGGACTTTTTGAAAGTAAGTTTTCAAAAAGGGTTCAATATGCAATTAAGGATGCAATATAGAAAAGGAAAAATTTGGGGCTTTGGATTGCTATTAAGGTTGTAGATCAAACTAGTGTGATAAAATCCATATTTGGTGGGTGGCTTGGTAGGTACTAGTTATCTACCTTTATTTTTTCATTATAATAGTTATTAGTGCTAGAAAAAATAGCGCTAGTGATGCTAATGATTCCAATGATAGTGTCAAAATATCCATTGTTGGCTAATTGGGCAAAAAATAATAAAAACTTGAAATATTTTACAAAAGTGTTGCCAAGAAGTAGAAGCATCGTTAGTGCTACTGCTTCAGTCTTGAGACTTTTTCTTTTGGAACAATAAATGCTCCTAAATTGAGCTTTGTGATAATTAACCCGCTTTGGATGTGTGATTCGTTAACTGATGAAGATGTTGATAAGTTTAGAGATTTTAAGGATGCACTCAAAATTGGGTGTCTACAAGATAAATATCAATATTGTGATTGGTTAAATTACTTGTCATCTTATTTTCTTCTTTATAAATATGCTTATATTTTTTAAATTCAACCTCCAACAATAATGGATGCACATAAAAATAATACTATTGTTGGTTTAGTATCCATACCCATTTTTATTGACAACATGAATAATAATCTATAAGTCACCCTCAATTGAAATATATCCCTATTCTTTCTCAATGGAAAACTTCATTCTTGTAAGAAGATCCCTAACATGTATATAGTTATTCATGTGATTCTTAGTAGACAAGGAGAATTTGGCCTCATTATTCCCAATAACATTACCTCTAACAATTTTTCCAAGGTTTCTATTAAAAGTACCATTAAAACTAAGTCAGTGCACCTAACAATTGGACCTATCAATTTAGTGTGGATTGAAATAAACCCTTTGGGTTAACTCTAATATCACATATTTGCACACATATTAAAAAATTTTAAACAAGAGGCTCTAACATAAACTTTTCCACATTAGAATATTTGTATGATGAGTATCATGACTATAATGTTTTTATAAGAAATGCAATAATAAAAGCTCAAACCTACATATGATTCTAAGAGTTGAATGTATGGAATTTTCATGTTGGGTAAGGGTTTCTTGTGGAGGATTTGCTAGAGTTTTTTGCTCACATGTTGTTGTCACCTATTTTCTCTTTCATCAATAACCATATCACAAGTGCCCTTACAAGATCTAAACACATTGTACCATTCTATGTAATTACTCTGCCTCAGGTGGGGGGCTCCTTCCCTTTCAATGGCTACCTCTTAGGATTCCATTTCACTGGTTAGTGAAGTTACCTAGGAATTTTATCCTAAAGGTGTCTCCTCTGTGATGAACATAGTAATACCCATGCAAGATTTTGATAAAGTCTACAACTGGCTTGAGAGTCACACCTTGGTTGGGTACTTTTGGGGAGGATTCCTAGTGATTCGCTAATACATAAATGGATTCAGCAAGTCTGGTAGCCATATGACATAAAAGTTGACCATATTTAGAACCTTACTAAAGGTTTTTTATTTGTTGATCTGCAACATGTCATTGCAATTATGAGAAAATATTCTTGGTATGTTAGAAATATCGTTTTAATTCTTTAACCCTAGCACTGTAATTTTACAATTTCTACTAATATTTTCCATTGTGTCCTCATTTGGATGGAATTATTGGGTCTCCCTTTGCTCCTTTGGTCATTCATACCATAGCTTATCATGCCCATTGGTAAGTTTATGTGCATGAAGCCATAGAAATTCTACATTGTGCGGTCATACAAACACATCTACATTGAGATTGATCTCTCAAAGGACCTTAAGGATTCTATTGATATTCAATTTGGTGAGACCCATTTTCAACAAGTGGTTTATATCTATCTACCTAATACATGTTATTTGTATCAGTATCTAGCTCATAAGATAAAATATTGCCCCTTATGGAGGGTTGATTCAAAAATTGAACTCTAGTAGAGATGTCAATGCCTTTGACCACAATTAAATCTACCGACCCACTAATGGAGGAAAGGAATGGATATATATCACCAGGAATAATGGTAAATAAAAGGATTTTCAATTGAGCTCTTAGTCAGGGAGCTATCATACAACCTCTATAGAAGAAAATTTTACATGTAGGTACCTCTAGTGGTAATAACAAAAAATTTATCCCAGCTCTTCAAGCCTCCTAGTTGGCTAAGCCATCATCTATGCCAGATTCCATCCCCTCAAGTGGATGCCCTATCTCTCTACCTAATATTCCTATGAAATTCCCTCACGAAAACCTCCTCGCTCTTGCTGTCCAGATAGGGAGGTCTCTGACATTCCTCTGGAAAAGCGATGATAGATATTTTTTTTGTAAAAACTATAATAGGTTTCTTACAAACACCTTTGAAACTTTGGTAGGTTTTGAGAACTTTGAGGTCATAGAAGAAAATATGCTCCTCGATCGTATCTCATGAAGTGCATGTCTTAGAATGTTAGTGGTTTGATAGATCCTATGCACAAGTACATAATGTGTCAAGATCTAGATGACTTCAAGATCAAATTTAGCAGTATTGATATTCTTTACCTTCAGGAAGTCAAATTCACTAGCTTTATTTTATCAAGTGCTTGCTCCTTTCTTTGGCCTTGAGGCCACACCTTTCATACTATGCATGACATAGATAAAGAAGGGGTAATCATTTATATTTTAGAACCTTGTCATTCTAGACTAATATCTTGGGGTTGTAATCCTTATAATCATGTCATTTGGGTTGTCATGGAGATTTATGGTCATCTTATTGGTGTGCTCAACATCTATACACCTAACGATGCCAATGACCATTGTGCACTTTAGAGATGGGTGATGCTCTCTCTCCCCCTTGCTATCTGGTTGCTCTGCAATGAATTCAATATTATTGAATTCTTGCATGATAATGTGGGTCTTCTTTCGATGAGGTGGGCCACTAGGGAAAGAGAAGAATGGATTTTCATGAAACAAAAGTGGGGCTCTCCGACTCCAATAGATGATTTTTACTCTCTTCATTCTGAGCTAGTGTCTGGTTCACGTGGTCTAACAATAAACAGGGTGAGAGTCATGTTCTAAAAACATTCGATAGAGTCATGCTCTTAGATTATGATATTTTCTCCTTTGAGCAACCCTCATATTCTTCTCCCTTTGTCTCTGTCCACCCCAAACTCTCCTTGTCTGATTATTCTCCAATTTTCTTTTCCATATTGGGTTATTTTGTCCCCCCTCCTCTTTCTCGATCATAATTCTACCTTAATAACTCTATTCTACACCACCTTATGTTGAGGGACTATGTTATTAGAATTTGGAACCTAGTCCCCAAACCAAAAGTATCTTTAGGCTGGATTGATTGGTGGAATACAATTATCCAACACATTGCCAACTTTCTCTACTCACTTGGGAGTAGGTTTTCTAAGCTTTTTCTTTGCTCCAATGCTGCTCTTAAGAGAGAGTTGGAAGTGACCTCAAATCAACTTTAGTCCAATCATTTCAATGAGGAGCTTCAAAGGCACCTCACTATGGTTAAATAATAATTTTTAATGGTAGAGCACTATGATGCTAAAGTGGTGCAAATCAAGATGAGGTTACACTAGTTCAAATTTGGAGATAGTGTGACCAAGGAGTTCTTTTAGAACTTGCATCCTCACAATCAATTTTTAGGCAATAAAGCCCTTAACATTAATGGAGAGTGTGTTTATAAACTTCCTAGTATTCTCTCTACTTTTAAAGAGCACTACAAGATCGTGTTCGTGGCACAGGCCTAATTTCCTCAATGTGATCAAGCTCTTAAATCCTACCTTTTTGTTGTCCTAGAACGACTTTCTAAGTCTCAAAGAGTTTCTTGTGAAAAGGCCCTCTGTTTGAAGGATCTAGAGGAGGCTCTTTCTCAGATGGTCAATGATAAGTACCTTGGTCTCGATGGCTTCCCCTTTGAATTTTACAAGTCCCTTTAGGATACTATTGGGTCTGATCTTCTCAAAGTCTATCAGGAGGTCTTCTCTAAGGGTTCTTTGGGCCTTGGTATTAATAACGAGATTATTAAATTTATCCTCAAGGTTGGTGATCCTAAAATCATCACCAATTGGAGACCTATTACTCTCCTTAATGTTTCTTATAAGATCATCACAAAAGCCCTAGCTTTATGCATCCACCATCTCCTTCCTATTATTGTATCATTGAAGCAAACTAGATTCATTTGGGGTAGGTTCATTCTTGACAATATTATTGTTGTTTGTGAAGACATGGAGTGGGCTCATAATTCCAACCAATGATCACTATTCATCAAAATACACTTTAAGAAATACTATGATAATATTGATTGGTCATTCATTCTAGCCATGCTTATAGCTCTTGGTTTTGGGCCCTACTTCATTAGTTCTATGGAAATTTTTACTGAGGATTTGGTTGTTTTATATATTAACAAACATAAGTCCTCAACCATTGGGCTCTTTTGATCCATTAGACAAGGTTGCCCATTGGTACCACCCCTTTATATCCTCATTGCTAAAGGGTTTGGCTATTTAATAACTCACCACATCGCTCAGAGGTCTATTCGAGGAATTTCTCTCCCTGAAGGTGAGATTCAGTTGATCAATGGTCATTTTGATAATAACTCTTTCCTCACTCTTAGTGAGAAATAATGTGTCATTCAACAGGTGCTTTCTTGCCCTAACACTTTTTGTATGGCTTTTGGATCCTCCATTCAATGGAGAAAGACTTAATTTTATAAGTAATATCTCAACCTGATGCCCCATTGGCATAGTCAATATCAATAGAAGACCATCCAAGAGGGAAAAATATTTCATTTTTTAGGTATTCCTTTTACCTTTAACAGTTTGATGCCAGAGTTTTAGAAGCATGCTATTAACAGGGTGGAACATAAACTTACCTACTAGTCCACCAAGAAGCTCTCCCTTGCTAGTAAATTCCAAATTTGCACAAATATCCTTGTGGGCACCCATGTTTATTATTCTTCCTCCTAGATCCCATCCAAAAATTTTTATAAGAAGCTTCATAAAAATAATGGTTTAGGATTCCACTATGTTGCCTCGGAGTATTTTTGTCTTCCTAGAAGCCATGGAGGGCTTGGCATTCATAATACCTAGTGTCAAGGTTGGCCCCTCTATGTTAAATAGGTCATCAAATCCCTCATAAGCAACAAGGCCTAGAATATTCTCATTTGACATTGTATCAGTGAAGGTTCCCCTTTTGGTCATAAGAGTTGGAGGGGCATGGGGTTCCCTTCCCTCTTTTTTATCCTTGTGTATATCAAAGTGTTAGGATCCTTTGTCATTAGAAGCATTTGGAAAGCCGAGGAGAGTGTTAAACCTTAGATTAGATTGAATTTCTAGAGTTTTTGGTATAGCCTCTCCATCAACTAGATGAATGTTTGGTGGTTTCCTATTATCACCTACCAAGGTTCCCTACTTATGCAGGTTCTTTGGGTTCATGCACTTAGATTCTTTTACAAAGGTGTGTAATGCAACACTGATTTATTTTCTCATCCTACTAGGAACTAGTCCCTTAGGATGACTTCAGAGCCAAATTTTGGCTTAGTCACTCTGATAGGGATACTTTCAAGGCTATCAAGGTTGCTCTCCTTGACTCCATGTTACACAAGATTTTTGTGCTTTCATAGCGACCTTGGTGGAAGGACTAGAAGTGGTATCTAGACACTTCGCTATGAAACTATAAGGCCTAATTAAGGCATGAATGGATATCTCCTTACCTCCCCATGATTTATAAGCTCAATCAATGGTGGAAGGTCTCCTTCCCTCGACCTATTTGGATGTGCAAGTTCCAGACCGCTTGGGCTCCTTTCTTGGAGCCCAAAATTTCCTATTTTACCTGGAGTATTTTACACCAAGGGCACCCTATTGGGGAGTGTCTCCAGCATTTAAGCATCCCTAACCCTTGTTTTCTTTTTTATCTTCAATCTAAAGACTTTTTCCATCTTTTGTGGGTTTGTGCTCATGCTCATTCCCTTTGGAAGTGTTTATTTATTTATTTTTTAGACCATATTCATTTACCGCATTTGAGTGGAAGCATATCATTTTGAGAGACCCCCCACCTTATTGGTTATTTTATTTGAATTGTGGCACTTGCTTCACATGGAGACCATGTTCAACATATGGAGAGCTAGAAATTATTGTATATTTGGTAAGTGTTCTTCCTCTTTGCACATATTTACTTTTGAGAAGTCTAATATTATTTTATCTGTGTATTTTTATATTTTAGTTAGGCCAATAAAGTGGCCATGGAGCTCAACCATCTTCAGAAGCTTATTGATCAATGGAGAAATTCATCACGCACAGTAAATCTGATTCCTTTTGAATAAGATATTCCTTGAAGTTGATCGAAGTTTAGATAGTGGTGTCGCTCACTCCAAATTGTACTTATACCTCATCTCAAGGTCCTTAAAAATATGGTCATGGCTACATGACTATTCCTCTCTCCCCCTAACTCCTTGACTTGACACCTAGGACAATTCAAGAGCTCTGATGATTATTGCCAGTCAAGAGCCATTTGTTAATGGTTGGGAGGATGTTCCTGATACTTATGTATAGGGGAGGACCTCAATGTTAAAATCTCTTAATGCTACTATTGGGTGGGAATCGGTCCCAAGGGTGGCTAAACCCATATAATGGAGCCTCATCATTTTGTAATCAGTTAGTTATATTGTTCAGTTTTGTAAGACGGTGTTGATTAGTTGTTAATTTTTTGCTTGGGTTCCCGCTCTATTTTGATAGAGATGGTTTTTTTGCTAATGGTGTTACCCACTTGGTGTGTTTATCCGCCTCTTTTTTTTTTGTAAAAATGTATTCTATTAATTCTTTAATATAATGTCTTTTTTTACATTAAAAAAAAGTTGAATGTATAAATACTATTATGCTTTTCAAGCCACATATTCCAAAAAATAAAGGCATGATTGACCCTTCACATATGTTTTAAATTTGAAATAGTTAATCCAACATTTCATCAATTCTTATAATATCAAAGAGGCACCTAATATATTCCCATTTTCTTGTAAACATAGCCCCATATGTTGAAAGCAAATAGTCAACAAAGAAAGTGATTGTCTAAGGAGTTGAAGACATTAGATCATCTCCTTATTTGTTGACCATTTGATTTCAATATATTAAAGTATTAGTGAGATTTTTATCTCTTAATGCAAATGATATCAAGTAGTTGATTATGAAAACTTAGCAATTTGTGGAAGATGAAGATAAAAAGACAAGTTGAATATGGTTTAATTAACTTGATAACAATGTAATGTGATCAATGCAATGTTTTGTTATTTTTATAGAAATAGCCCTAATAGAAGCCATAGCTTTCTTATAGATATGTGTGTAGAGAGAGAGAGAGAGAGAGAGAGAGAGAGAGAGGGGGGGGGGGGGTTAATTTTATTAATTTACTTATACAATGTTTCTATAAGTAATTTAATAAAATAAAAAAGTAATCTTTAATATAAAAAAATATTTTATATATGTGATTGTGAGCCAAGAGACTCATTCTATGTGAGTGTGATCCAAGAGACTCATTCCATGAGAGCCTCATTTTTTCTTGTTTTAGAAAACTAGGAAACATTATGAGTGCTAGCAAGAAGCAAGTGTGAGAAAGAAGCAAAGTGCAAGCAAGGATCAAAGAAGGAACAAGTGTCACTTTTTCTTAGGAATAAGTGTCACTTTTTCTTCTTCTACATTATAAGGAGAATTCAAAAACTAAAAAAATCTTGTGAAGAAGTTTTGAATAGCATGGCAAGAGAGACATAGTTGATGACAAGAGGAAGAGTAAATCTATAGCAAACACTATCTATGTAGTAGATATTCCACCAAAAATGATTTTCAAGAATGAGATAATTGAGCATGATATAATGGTTTTTTAAAAGCAAAGGGCTAAAAATATAAGTTCCAAATTTTTGGCTAGGATTTGTAGAGATTTAAAATTGGATCAAGTGGAAGTCGGGGTTAATTCAAATTAATCCATGACTTTTCTTTTTTAAGGATTTTTCCTCATCCCCTTCTATTTGAAAAAGTGGGGATAAAATCATGGATGGTTGCCCATGGTTTACGGGGAGATATAAATTATATTAAAGACCATGGAGTGAGAATATTTCCGTGGAGACAAAGACTATTAAAAGGCTTTTGGTATTGGGTTTCCATATTAGCTTATCAATAAGAATATTTTGAGGAATATTTAAAATACTCTAGGGGAGTTCATCTAAGAGGGACCAAATACTAAGAAGTGAAAGCATGTTGTATACACTCGAATATGTGTTGAAATTGATATTCTAAAATATTTAATCCAATCCATTAGGATTGAATCTAAATAAAGAGAATGGGATCAACAAGTGGATTATGAAAACATTGTGTTCAAATGTCACAAATTTTACGAGACTCAACACATGGCTAGATATTACAAAGTGAAATCGATAGAGAAAGAGACAATTTTGAACATGACACAAACTTTAATATGAAGAAAGAAGATTATTTCATATCCTTCGCTCACTTTTTAATATTATTATTTTTACATTTAAAATATATTTTCTTAAAAAATACTTTTTTAGAAGTAATTTTAAATCATTAAAAAACATTTTAAAGAATGTTTTAAAGTATTTTAATAGAATTTATTTGGTCAAAATTTTAAAACCTATATAAATGTTGTAAAGAGTAAAGTGTTTTGCAATAAATACTAAGATTTGAATCTTATAAGTGAAATAATAACATTATGTCATACAAAGTAGATAATCAAATGGTATGAGATCATATGGTGAAAAACATAAGTTACAAAGTAGAAAATAGAATACAAACGCACAAGAGTATCCAATAAACAAAACAAAAATAATTTTAATCATATTAATGAATAAAAAATAATTGTACCCAACCTAATAAATAATATATGCAACACTATTATGAGTTATGAGTGGACGTGAGCAAGGAGCAAGCAGGAAGCAAGAAATAGAAAGCAAAGTTCAATCAAGGAACAATTATCACTTCTTGTTATCGATATTAGGAGAAACTTTAAAGTATTCATGCAAAGAAAATCTAGGTAACATGGCAAGAAAGTCATTTTTGAAAGTCCTTACGAAAAGTAAGGATAACCTAGTTGGAAGTAAGGATGCCCTATTTAGAGATAAGAGGAAGAGTGGATCTATGATAAACCCTGTCTATGGAGCATACACTACACCAAAAGTGATTATCAAGGATGAGATGATTATCAAGGTTGGATCAAGTTGAAATGGGGATTGAATTCAAATTAATCTATGAATTTTCTTCAAAAACATATTTTTCTTCATTATTTTCTCCAATTCAAAATAAGGGATAAAATAATCGATGGAGGGCCTTGGTTTAGGGGTAAAGATGCATTATATTTAAGACCTTTAGGTAAGATTTTTTTTGTGGGGATAAAAACTATTAAAAGGATTTCAGTGTGGATCAGGCTTTTTGGACATCCTTAGTAAATCGTCAATAAGAAGGTTTTGAATAATATTAGTAATACTCTGGGGGAATTCATCCATGAGGAAGCAACTACTAGGGAGAGAAGGCATGTTATATACACTCGAATATGTGTTGCCATGGATATTTTAAAACATTTACCATAGTCCATTAGGATTAAATCTAAATCAAGAGAATGGGATCAACAAGTGGATTATAAAAACATTGCATTCCAATGTTGCAAATGTCATGAAACCAGACACATGGCAAGAGATCACAAAGTGAAAATGATGGAGAAAGAGATGGAAATTTTGGACATGAGAATAACTTCAATATTAAATAAGGAGATTATATCATAGGAGAATCTAGGTCAAATCAAGAATTTTCCACTCCTAAGAAAGTGGCAAGAAAAACCCCTCTACATCATAAGATGGAAAAGGCCATTACAGTTCACTCGAATCAACCATTAGAAGAAAAAATGACATGAGGGATGAGGAAGTACAATGCACAAGTTCAAATATAGAAGGATCTAAAGGTGTGAAGGAAGAAGGGAAGGAAAATTTTAAAGTAAAGAAAGATGGGGAGGCAAATTTAAAGCAAATAAGGTGAAGGAGGCCAAGCTTAAGCCAAGTAATTCATATTTTTTTCCTCAAGTAGCATAAAATCTTCTTATAATAAAAATGAAAGTAGTATAGAGTGTATTTGTTGCACTTTAGGATTTCAAGAGTAGTATAATAAAGAAAATCCTATAGAGGATATCCAAGGAAATTTAGGATTTCCACACCAACATAAGAAAGTAATGACTAGAGGATTATATGTGCACTTTAGGATTTTCAAGGCAACATAAAGAAGAAAGTTCTAATGTGGATATTCCTTGCATTTCAGATTCTTTAGGGCAACATAAATCTTTAGAATATAAGTCTAATTATGAAGAATATGAAAAATAGAAGAGATTGATAAATATGAGAGTGTTGGTGGGAATGAGAAAAAGAGAGGAACGCCATCAAAGTAGGAACAAAGAGAAAAATAAATTCAAAAGGATATCGATATGGGAAGCCAAATAAAAATATCACAGGTGTTAACAAGAAGTGGAGCTAAGCCCATTAATAAAAAAATGTTGATGATGAAAATTATATCATGGTGTATTAGGGGTATGAATAAGACCCCTAAAAAAAGAGCTATTAAAGAATTAATAGGTTGTTATAGTCTTGATTTTATTTTAATACATGAAAAAAAATTAAGTAGTGAGGAATGTAAGGATGCTTTTAAGAAAATTTGGAATATGGGTGATTATTTAGTAGTTTCTTCTACATGAGCTTTAGGCAATGACAGATGCAAATTGGATGGGCAATTATTAGAATTAAAAGGTAATTGGGTTGTTGGACTATTTTATAGAAAAGAGGAAAACATCAAAGTTGATATTATAAATGTATGTGTTACAACTATAGTTACTCCTTGTGAAAGATGTTGGAAGGACCTTAGCATATTTTTGTCAAATACAATGATGATTTATTGCGATCTACGGATTCTTGGGGGTTATTTTAACATTCTTCTATCTCCTTTGGAAAATAAGGGTGGTATTCCATGATGGTCTAAATAAATGCAATATTTTGCTTCATTTATCAATTTAAATGACCTTTCAGATGTTAGTCCTTCAAGTTTTCAATATACTTGGGATAAAAGACGTATTAATAAAACTCGTATAGCAAAAATATTGGTAGATTCGTGTTATGCAATAAATGGTTACAAATAAAGTATACAATCTCTTTAAATATTTTATTATGAGCAGGATCATATCATAAACCCATTCTTTTGACTTCTAAATTACCTAATAATGGTCATCTAAAGTCATTTCACTTATAGTATGTGTGGCTCCAAGACCCTGATTTTGTCCAAATGGTTATGTTATAGGAGGATGAATCAAAATTTGAAGAGTCTTGCATTTACAGGATTGTTTAAAAGATGAAATTTTAAAAGGAGAAAATGAAGATTTGGAATGCCAAATATTTTGGTAGCATGTTTAAAGAAAAGAAAGAAAATTTATCCAAGCTCAAAAATTTACAAAAGATAGCAAAAATTAACGAAATGGATCATGATTCTTTTAGAAAAATAATTACTTTCTAATTATCATAATGCATTGAAAAATGAGTCATATTGGTTCTAAAATCTAGATATAAATGGCTCAAGAAAGGAGATAGAAATGCAAAAAAAAATCATGCTACAACTCAATTGTTTTTTCTTTTCATCACATCAAAAATATTTTAATCCCAGATGGAAGAAATATTGAGGACAAAGAAGGTATAAGGAAGGAAGCAATTAATTATTTCAAAAATATTTTGTTAGATATCGGGTAAGATAAGGAGGTACAAGGAAACCTTTTATAAAATATTCCATCAACTATCACACAAGAAAAAAATGAAAGCTTGTTCAAGAATATATCTATGGAGGAGGTCCATGAAGCAATTTTCTCTTTACACCTTCACAAGGCACTTGGCCCTAATGGATTTCCTACAAATTTCTTTCAATTTTTTTGGATTTTATTGAAGAGTGATATGTTAGTTGTAGTTGAAGAGGTCTGAAAAATGAAGGCTATAATAGTTGGTTCCCAAGAAAAGCAATACAAAATATTTTGATATTTTTTCAATAAGCCTTTCTAATATGATTTATAAGATCAACTCAAAAATTATGGCAAATAGGTTGAAGGGCATTCTAGGTTGTGTTATCTCATAGGAACAAGGTGGTTTTGTTCATGATAACCAAAATCTTGATGGTATAATTATTGCATAGGAGGCCACACATTCTCTTCATTCCATAATAAAACTAGGTATGCTTATGAAATTAGATATGAACAAAGCATTTGATAGGGTTTCTTGGAATTTTCTACATGATATTCTTAGAAATTTTAACTTTAATTATATTTTATGTGAATAGATTATATGTTGTTATAGCACTACCAAATTTTCTATTTTGATCAATGGTTCTTCTATTAGTTACTTAAAGTCATCTTATGGATTTCGTCAAGGTGATCCATTGTCTCCTTATCTATTCATTATTCTTGGAGAAGCATTAGGAAGAGCTTTCTCAAAGGTAAAAATGGAAGAAAAAATCAATGGTATTCAAGTTGCAAAAAATGGTCCCTTTAAATCATCTCTAATTTTTTGATGATATTTTTCTTTTGGGTTATCCCTCAATCAGTGAGGCCATGGAGTTTAAATCAACATTATCATGCTATGAGAAGGCTATTAGATAGTTGGTTAATACTACAAAATTTAATATTTTTTATTAATACTACCCTAGATTTATACTAAATTATTATGAATATTTTAGGTTTTAAAATTGAAAATATTCCATCAACCTACTTGGGTATTCCTTTGTCTTGGGAAATAAAAAGGAGTTTTGGGTCTCTTATTTGGATAGAATGAAATCTTGTTTGGCAAAGTTCTTAACCATGGAAGGAAGACTACAACTCATAAAGACTACATTGCAATCCATCCTATTTATATGATGCCATTTTCAAGATTTCCAGCAGGTATAACATCAAAAATAAATAAAATTCAAAGAGACTTTCTATGGAAAGGTTGTGAGGGAAAAAATAGGTTTCCTCTTTGTAAGTGGGATAGGGTTTGGAAAGGAAAGAATATTAGAGGACAAATCTTGTTACAAACTTATGAATTTGGCAATAGGGTGAAAGCTTGGGTGGAGATTATTAAGAGATTAAGGAAAATTGGGCAAAAATATTACTTCAAAAATATATAGGTTCTCTTGATGCAATGAAATTATTTAGGAAAAAACCCTACCCAAAGGATCATCAAAATGGAACTTCATATCAAATAGTTTACAATTGATAAAGAAACATATTAAATGTTTAGTCAATAAGGGGAATTATGCAATTTTTTGGTCTGATGCTTGATTGAAGCCTTATCCTCTTACCTCTAGCTCAAATTGGCAACCATTGCTCAAGCATGCCTAGCATGTAAAAGACCAAATATCAAAGACTATATTGAAATGAGCAAAACTCCAGATCATGGATTTCTTATAGTAACTTGTTTCAAGGAAATGAACTCAAATAAATTGCAAATGAACTTCAAAATATGCTTTAAAATTTTTATTTACTATTTTTTACACGAAAAGATGAGTTGGTTTGGAATCTATCAAAGGATGGTGGATACTAGTTGAGATATAAGGATTTAAAGCAAACAAAATTACCTTCTCCCAAATAATTTTCTTGGCAGAATGTTTGGTCATTAAAGGCTCTCCTTAAGGCCTCAACATTCCTTTGGTTAGCAATTCAAAGTAAGATTCTTATAGGAGAGAGTCTACAAAGAAGAGGATATTATGGATCTTTTAGATATTCCTTGTATGAGAAGGATTTAGAAACATCTAACTATTTACTTATTCATTATCTATTTACTCACACAATTTGAGGTTATTTTTTTTAAATATGAAATTATATTGAGTAGTTTCATCAACATTGAAAGAGTTGATGAAATGATGGATTAATTATTTCAAAGCTAAAGCATTATGTATAATGTAGAGGATTGGCCTTGCCATTATTTTTTGGAATTTATGGTTTGAAAGTAGTAGAAGAATTTTTAAAAAGAAATCTTAAAATCATGCCCAAGTTTAGAACCATATTATTGCCTCTCTTGCAAAATATCTACAAATATGGTGCTCATCATGGAAAGTCTCAAGTGCGGAGAAAGAGGAGCTAATAACTTGGCTACAAAATTTGAACATACCTCAAAGAGTCATCTACGATAATGGAATTAAAACAAATGATATCCTTCAATCTAGGGTAAAATGAAAATGTTCAAAAATTGTGTTTATCAAAAATAATTTTGATGGTGCTTTTAAAAGAGATCCAATAAAAGTTGGTGGAGGTGGTGTTTTTAGAAATAGTGAAAGCAAAATTCTTCTCACTTACTTAGAATCATATGGAGCTTTAACTAACAACAATGCAAAGGCTAGGACATTTCTCACAAAGATTAAAATTGCAATAGAAAAAAGATGGAAATATATTTCAATCGATGGTGATTCACAAATTATCATCAATGCTATTAACAAAAATGGGTGTGGAGATTGGATAAAAAATAATATTATTGTTGATATTCATCACCTATTACTAGAGGTAATCTTTTGGAAGTGTGAGTATATTTATAGAGAAGGAAATCAAATAGTAGATAATTTAACCAATTGTGGTGTTGATCTTCATGATGGTGAAATTCAAATTTTAAAAGACAATTGGCCAAGTGAGATTTTATCTCTTAATCAAAATGATGTCAAAGAGTTGATTGTGGAAACATAACACTTCGAGGAAGTTAAAAAATATATTTAATAGAAAAAATGAAAAAGATATGATAAAAAAGCATGTTGGATATGGTTCAGTTGACATAACAACAAATGTAATATTTTGGTATTTTGATAGGAGTGGCCCTCAATAGAAGCCACATATAACTTATATATATAGCCAAATTTAATTTCATATATCTAATTTATTGATATAATGTTAAAGGGATATATGTGTGTTTTATTTTTATTTAATCTATTTGGTTTTTATATAATTTTAACTTTAAAAACTATGTTTTGTAAAAATAATTTTATTTTTATGATATATTAATATAATTTTTAATAGGAAGAAAAAGAAGATGGCATCTTGAGAGGATTATTTTATTTGTTTGTTGTTGATTGGATTATGGGACACATTATGGATTGAAACTTTCAATTTTTTTAGATTGTTAAACTATTTATTATAGTCGTTGTGGTTGCACTTATGCTCTAGGAAGGAAATTAATAGTTTAGATATGGTAAAGCAATATATGACAACATGAAGTTTTAGAAATATTACTCTAATAAGATATAGTGCATGGACAGGAGAGGTGGAGTTTTGTATTGTGAAGGCTACTTCAATTTTTTAGTTATTCGATTTTATCTTCCTCTCTATAAACATGGAATGTTATTTTTCATGTTTCATTTTAGAATGTTATATATATATATGAACTCAACATATTTTCCAAAGGGAAATGATGTCTTTTTATGAATTTCTCTGGTTGTAAATATGTAAAATAACTCATAGGATTTTAGGACGATGTGCCAACAAAAGAATATTATTTTTGGTTTATATATATATATGAAAAATGACTTATATGATTTTTACTTCAAAGGGCTTTTTTTTTAAATCCATGGTGGAATCGATAGCCTCGGTAGCCGCCACAAATCCAAATAGATTGTCCGGATTTTATGGTCACCACGATATTCTGCATTGTCCACCCCGAAAGCCACTATACAGTTTTTCGTGCAGTCCACCCCTATAACCACCATGCCACAATCATTTTAAACCTTTTACGCCACTGAAAGCACCACGAAAGGAACAAGCATTTAATTCGGCGAGGCCCGAGATTTGAACCTTGGACCTCTGCCCCTCTTACGAAGTTTGACTCCAAAGGGCTTTTTAACTTAAATTTTTTTGTATTTCACTAAAAAAAATGTTAAGAAGAAGGATGTTGAATATTTGTTTTTAAAAAGAAAATTGAAGAAGATCAAAAAAAAAAAAAATGAATATCAAGAAATTAGACTTTTTTAAAAAAATGTGTAGGTATCTAGCTATAGCATCTCAATTGAGATGAGAATTAATTTTTTTTTTTAACTCTAAGCTCTAAAGAAGAGGGTTGTGATTTTTTAATGGTGGGAGACTGATTACAACCCAAACCCATATATGTAATTAAAAATATAATTAATTTGATATTTATTTTTTCTTTGTATAAAAAAATAATAATTATTTCTATATAACAAATAAATTAGTCTTATTTTAAAAAAAAAAAATTATTTTTTTTAGAGTAAGTTTTAAAAAATTGTAACAAACTTTATTTTATATTAAAAAGATATGCGAGGATAATAACTTTTATGTTGTTTATAATTGGTTAACTATTTTTTTTAGATGTGTGGATTTTTTTTTTTGATAACTTAAGTATTAGCTTGAATTTTAATCCATATTGTAGGTGGTTGAACAAAGCATCTTTTTATGATTAGTAAACAAGAATTTCATCCAATTACATTCTATATTTTCATTGGCATGCATAAAAGGCTAATATTTTTAAAATTTTAGAAAAAAAATTTAAACAATATTTTCAAGAAATCACATATAATTGATTTAAATTATTTTTTACATCAACTTTGTTTTAGCCTAAATGGTGTTAAATATGATGAACCCAAGTGTTGTAGGTGATTTGGAGAGGAGAGGGCAATCCTCCAAGGGAGGTCCCAGGTTCAAATCTCCACCCTACCAAAAATTTGAATTGGGTATCGAAAATCCAATTGATAATGTTGGTGCGGGCAGGGTCGGGTGCGACCCTCGGGTGACTTTGACGGTGTAGAACCCCTGTTCGTGGTCTCTCGGACCAAGGCGGCTCCGCAAGAGATTTTTCGCTTAAAAAAAATGGTGTTAAATATGTGTTGAAATGTAACACAAACTATTTAATTATAGAAAAATAGTTTTAACCAAACACCTAAATTTGAAAATTTGTAATCCCTTTCAAAAACTTTGATAATTTGTATTTAAAATCCAACATTTTATCAATGTTGTAAATTATATCTATTATCTATATTCATATTATCAAGCATGTTAACATTGTGAGTACCATTGTGTTGCTACAAACATATGACCCTTTATTTATTTTTTTGTCTCTATTGACACATGCAAAGAACTAAAATTGATGTGTTTATCTTGATGTTGATTTATTTGTATAGCACAGTAACCTTCTATTGTTATAAATAATCTAATCATTGTTATTACTACATTTACTATGCATCATGTTGCATGCCTATCAAATAAGTAGGTATTATATGTTTGATATTGCTTATGTTTAACCTCACTTATTTAAATGGTTATGTTTATGCTTGTGATAGCTATTTTGCTCATATAAAATATAAGAAGAGAAAAATAAGAAAAATAAAAATATTCATAGAATTGCATTGGTGAAATTTATAGTAACAACGTTGATGATTATGCCTTTGTGCTTTAGCATGAGACTATATAAGCAAGACTAATACAAGTGGAACTATCTCCATCCATGCATCTTCCTACTTTATCGACAGTATCATCATATTCTCTAGTCAACATCATTGTGGTAGATAGTATGATTGTTATTTTGTTTTTCATCTAGATTTTTATGGGGTCATGTTAGCATATTCTCTTTGGTATTATTAATGTAAATGAAGGTGAACCAAAGTAGATCATAAGGGATGAGTAATTGCATAATTGTTTATTATAGTATTTTAAATGGATGTCTTGAATAATTAGGTTCATTAATTTATATTTGGCATTGCACATAACATTTAATATTTATTATGGATTCCACCATGTAAAAAAAAAAATTTGTGGATCCATTTATAAAAGGTGTGGGGTTCCTTTCAAAATCTCTTCTTCTATCAAATAAAAAAATATTTAATATTTTATTTAAATTTGAAGACAATGTTTAGTTAAGATGATAATCTTTCATATTGCATTCTTTGGATTTTTATAATTGCCCTATATCCTTGGTTTGATCACAAAGTTTAGAGTTAGGCTCAAGGCTATGCTACTTTAAACTAAGCATCACAAATAAGGTGCACATTGAGATCAATTCTTTAAAAAAACAATGACAAAATTTTAAGTAAAATCTAGCTATACACAACATTATCATGCATGAGTGGATGATATATTAGAGGAGGAGGTATTATTAGATGAAATATTCCATATTTTGCACCCATAATAACTTCAAAAACTAATTTGAGGATGACATGTAGTACAATAAAATTTTCTCTCTAGCTCATTGTATGATAACTATGCTTGTTTTTCCTATTTTGTGAGATTACATTAAAACATTGATGTAGGGGCATTGAACGGTTTGAAAATGGTGGGCAAACCATTTCAAACTATCAATATTCCATAACTGACAAAAAGATAAATAATGTATAGCAGAAAAGCATGATTGAATGAACACCCAAGCAAATAGAAGAAAGAGGAAGAGATATGAAATAAAAAAGAGAAATTGGAGATAGACTAGGAGAGAGGCCAAAGAAGAGATGATATTGGAAAAACTGTAAAGGAATAAGCAGACAGAATAATATACCATCAAGCATCAAGAAGGAAAAAGAAGAAGAGGACAAAAAAATGAGGAGCATTGACGAACAAGAGCCAAAGATGGCATAGGGGATTTTCAAATTGATATTTGTATTCTATAGCCTATGGGCACATTGACTATATAAATTATACCTAATTCTAATAGATGTTGTGCACTTGATTATTACCTTGTATTATAAGTGAAAGATTGCATAAGTCAGTTTGTGTAGGATTGTAAGCACAAAATAATCTTAGTCCAAGTGAAGACATTGAGTAAAATGATGTTTGAGTCTCGTAATTGCTAATAGTGTTGAGGGTGACCAACATTAATTGTTCAAATGACAAACAATTTTTTGGTCATTCCTTTGAGTGAATTTTTGATAGTGTCGATCAAACAAGGTGACATTCGATGTTAGATATGAGACTACTGAATCATGAATGTTGTTCATAAATTTGAATAGATGCACCAATGGTAATCAGAGGACCGTTTGAGTCATCATCGTTGAAGTGATAAAAAAAGCACCATACAAGTTAGAATAAATGAATTTTCATGTAGAATGTCAATGCCACAAAGCTTTGTTTAGATGTAAGCATGAGTGTCATGTAGGATAATTATCGCTAAGCTTTCTAATTGTCGAGTAAGAAGGAACATTAGCAATTGTAACTAGTCAATTGGTGATTGTTGTTTGAAAGCTAGCAAGATACCATACACATGTAAGTAAGTTGTCAACATTTGGATTGGGAGTGTTGTTCAGTCATAATAATATTATTCAAATAAAATAGAAAACCATCATCTTCAGCTTAAGAACATAATCATCACATTGAATGGTTATCCCAAGAATTATCATATTATTCAAATAAAATAGAAAACCATCATCTTCAGCTTAAGAACATAATCATCACATTGAATGGTTATCCCAAGAATTATCATCTTAAGGAGCACCGCCCTTCCGTCCCAAATATTGGCATTCAAACAATTGAATACATTGTATAATTGAACGATTCTGCATGAGGTGTACAAATCGAAGGAAATTGCCACCTTACAGTTGAATTCCAATGTACAATGATATAATAGTATGTTGAGCTTGGTCATAAAGTGAGGAAATGGTTGTATAATAATGATAATTTGTATGATAAGAAAATATAATCATACAATGATACAAATATAACCATATAATAGGGAGGATATTGGTACAATGAAGTGTTGCCACCTCATATGACTGTGGTCATAGGTGTTGCGATCAAAACAATTTATTTTAAAACCTTAATTGCATGTGTGATTATCGTGCATCTAGTGGTCATAAGTTGAGTAGATAATTTATTGCTTGAGAAGACCAACCATAAGAGGACTCCCTTCTCTCATTTGCATTAAATTTCAAGTTATATTTTAAATTTCTTTGTTGTTTCGTTCCTTTCGACACATATTGTATTCCTATAAATAATTTATTATAACTTAGTATAATATTTTATATCTAGTTTAATATATATTGATAGCATTAAATTAAATTTTATATTAGTAGCTAGTTCAAAATTTACTAACATTAAATTAAAATGTATGCCACTTTTTTTAGGATGCATGAAGAAGGAAATGTGGTCTCCGATATTGGATAGGATTCAAAGGAAGTTGGCTGGGTGGAAAGGTAACCTCCTTAGCCAAGCAGAAAAAATATAGCTACTTCAAGCAACCTTACAGAGCATACCAATTTATTATGTCTCTATTTAAAATGTCCTCCAATGTTAGGAGGATGGAGAAGATATTTAAAATATTTCTATGGAATGGGGCTGAAGACAAGCATAGACTTTCTTTAGTGGCTTGGGATAGAGTTTGCACTTCGAAGAAACTTGGGGGGTTAGGCCTAAAATTTTTATAATTCTTTAACAAAGCCTTAATCTCAAAAACAACATGGCAACTTTAAACACAAGGAAGTTTTTTGTGGCAAAATATTATGAAAGCAAAGTACTTAGAAAATCACATCCTTTTTTAGAAGTGCAATTTCTCCTAGAGGATCAACCATATGGAATACAATTATAAAAATGAGAAGCTTTCTAAGGAGCAATATAATATGGCAGGTAGGAGAGGGGAAGGAAGTTTTCTTTTGGGAAGATTCTTGGATCCTTCAGGAACCTCTAATAAATAAACATGATTTTCAGTAGTTGTGGGTTCCACTGGCAGCTAAATATGGGGAAATTATCAAGGATTATATAGAATATCTTCATGGTAGAAAGAAATAGAAATGCCTTTCTTTAGATTCAGATGTTCATATTCAACAGGGTCTCTTGAATTTAAATCAGCTGATTAGGAGCTTCTATATCTCCCAAATCAACAAGGAGGATTCTTTGCTATGTAACCATTCTTCAAAAGGACTCTTCTCAATCAAATCAGCCTATGAAGCTCATATTTCCCCTAGAGAAAGGGCTTATCCAGTCAAGAAGGTTTGGTCCCCTGATTTTGTACCGAAGACTGCTTTCTTTCTTTGGTTATGCCTTCTAAATAAGATTTTAAAAATAGATAATTTATGCAAAAGAGGGTTCCAAATAACAAATATTTGTTCTTTGTGCTAGAAGAATGCTAAGTCAGTAGACCACTTATTCAACCATTGTGAGGGTTTAAATAAAGTTTTCTATGCTGTAATGAACTCTCTTTCAGTCAAGCGGAGCATGCCATAAACCTTTAGATATTTGCTTAACCAATGGAGATATCCCTTTGTAAGTGAGAGCCCAAAGAGATTATGGAGCCTAATTCTCCTTCATTGTATATGGAGCATATGGTGGAAAAGGAATAAACACATATATAAGAATGAGATGAAGGATGAAGTATATATATTCAAAAGAATCAAATTTGCTATGGAAGACAATCTATCCATTCTCTCGAGGTTAAAAGGTATGACAAAAGAGAAGAAATAATGATTGTTGAATGGTGGAATGTAAAACAATCCAAACCATGCATAATGGACTCAGCCCAAAAAATATTGAACATAAGATAGATGAAACCAAGACAAGGTTGGATAATCCTTAACTTTGATTGGGCAGCCAAAGAAAATCTAGGAAGAGCAAGGGGGGACAAAGTGATTAGAAATGATAAGGAATACATTTTATGGGCTTATGCAGAGGATTATGGAATTCAGACCAACCATATGGTAAAATCCAAAGCTTTTTTTTTTAGGACTTCAACAATTATATGATAGAGATTATAGATAAGTTATGGTCAAAAGGGAATCTCTAAACATTATTAGAGATTTGAAATCAAGAGAAATAGAGAATAGTTTTATACTTAACATTATAAAGGACACTTAAAGGATCCTAAAAGAGATGAGTGATGTTGTAATTGATCATATTTATAGAGAAGGTAATCATGTTGCTGATGTTATGGTCAATATGGGGGTGGATAGTGATCAAAATAGAATTTGGGATGACAACTTTCCACTGCCATCACAAAGAATAGTTGCATTAGAGGCTAAAGCTCAACTTGTTAGAATGAATAATATTAGAAATTAAATGAAGTGGGTTTTCAATTTCTATAAAGGACGTTGAGCTGAAGGACAATGTGTAATCTAAGTCCAATCCATCTGGGCAATATCTTTGTAATTCATTTTTTTATAGTGTTATTTTAACATCATTATTCCTAAGAGGAAAAATGTGTGATTTTCGCTAAGATCTCTTTTATTGTATTATGGTATTTATTTTCCAATATGATCAAGCCTCTCTTGTAAGAGGATTAAGGCCCTTTTCAAAACCGTATTTTTTCACTCAATGTCAAGAAAAAATTCGAAGTTTACTAAAACAAATATCATCTTCTTTGCTTTGTGCAACTCAAGATATACAAATAAAGAATAATTTTACAAGGCAAAATATACCTATTAATAATGTTCTTTATATTTAAAAACAATATCATCTTTATATTATTCATCATAATTTTTTTTCTTATCAATTTACTATTATTAATAAAAAAATGTAAATAATTATTTTATTCAAAATATGACTTGCCCCTGTACCTCTTTCTTATTTTTAAGATAATTAAAAGTTTATAACCAAAGATAACTAAATAAATAAATAATTTATGCTATTTATATAGTGTGAGTTGTGAGTTATAAAAACCAATTGGAGGAAATATAACTTTGAGTGATATGAACATCCCGAAAATATTATTACATAGACAATTAATAACTCTTACAATAATCATAATTAAATTAGATTTTAATTTAATTATGAACAAGTAGTTGCCCTAGTGATTAAGATAAGATAATGGTTGTTTTTTAAATGGTCTTATGTTCAAACCTTTTGAAGGTGATTGTTGATGTTATTTGTAATTTCTTAAAAAAAAAAAAAATTAGATTTTAAATATTTTATAAAAAAACTTGTTAAATCAATTTAAATAAAAATTAAAAAATGGTTGATATGACAATTTCTCATAGATATCTTATGTTTTAATCTCTAAGTGGAATCAATTAATCTAATATCTAACATCAACTAATGTTATCATCCATTTCCATGATTCTCAACAATATATAGTCACAACTGGCCTAGAAGGAAACATGTTATCCAATCCAAGCTGTAAGCAACACCAATTTGGAAGATAGAGCGTTATCTACTCTAAGTATGTGCATCAATTAAGTAGGTGATCCATCGTCTTTGCGTGGGGGCGTATGTGGAAATGACAAGTTACTTTGGAAATGTTAATGTGAGTAGGGTTTTTGGATATTTGCCAACAAAGCACTTGTACAACTTTTTGTGTGCTTGCTTTTTGTATTTTTTTTCTTTTTCTAAAATTGTAGAGATGGTACCCAAATTACAAACGACATATACTATTATGTCTTTCACTTGTTCTCATACACGTTCCCTTCATTTATTTAAATAATGTTATATATGAGGTTTGACTGCAGTATCATAAATTGATGGATGGTATTGTAACAATAATCATTTCACATTTTTGAATTGACAAACAAGTATAAGGTGCACAGAAAAGAAAAATGTGATACTTTTGCCGCATTCCAACACCTGGCGATGATATTATCATGATCTGTGAGCTGAAGAAGACTTTTAGATATTCATGGCGACAAAGGATTTCAATGTGGATAACATAAGATTCCAATAACTTTTAACTTTGACAAATAAAATATTTTTATATTTCCAAGGATTGACAAGCTGCTTCTTTTTTTGAATTTGTGGTTTGTCCTGTCCCTTCCACAGCGCATCCAATCGCTCGCTAACAAATGGATTTTCTTTTGTGAGCTATGGTTTTTGATGAACGTGTTTATGGTGCATATTTTTATATATTAAGTGAATATATTCTTTCTTTCTTTGTTTGTTTTTTTTTTTTTTTTTTTTTTTTTTGTCTAGAATAGCTTAGTGATTAGGGTTTTAGTTTTCTTTTAAGAGATTCAACGTTCATATCCAAAAGGGGATAGGTTGAAAGGTAGCAATCGAGGTTGGCTGCTTCGACATACTCATTAAGGATAGGTTGAATGGTAGTCTATTGCTGGTTGGTTGCTTTGACATATCCAAAAGGGCATATCAAGAAGGAGATAGGTTAAATGGTAGCAATGAGTGTTTCTTTGGATGGCTACCCTACTTAGATGCCAGCTTGACTTCCTCTTATCAAACTAATTAGAGTTTATAGAAGCAAAATGACTAGGAAGGGACTGCTTAGCCCTAAGTGTCTTTAGTAGAGGTTTCTCACACTAACCTAATTAATTAATATATATATATATATATATATATATATATATATATATATATATATATAATTTAAATTTGATTTATTATATAGGTTATAAATTTAAAATAAAACTATTTTTTTATATTTAAAATAATTAAAATATAAGTTTAGAATTTATTGATAACAATAAAATATATATATATATATATATATATATATATATATATATATATATATATATATATATGATTCAAATGTGTTTTACTTATATTGCATTATGATCATAAAGTGGTATTATAATTCTTTTTTGGGAGGTCAAGGTTCAAGCCACTATGTGTGTAGGGCTATGTGTTAATCCTCTATTAAAGGAAGTAGTCTGATCTAAATCCTTTGAGTGTGCATCAAACCGATGATGATGGTACAAATCCCGAGCGAACGGTGGTTCCCACATTAAAACGATGATGATGGTACAAATCCCGAGCGATCGATGATCCCCTTCATGCCGGATCAATAATAATGAGGTGGAATAGGTTTGGTGGGAGTAGCCCCTATGGTTTGAACCCTGCGCTTGTCAATTACTAAAAATAGTGTGGTTGTGACCAACTCTCCCATGTAACCAAAAAAATAGTTTAGCTCTCGATCTTACGAGGGGTCATGGCAGGGAGGGGACTACTCAACCCTAAGCATCAATGGTAGAGGTTTCTCACACTAACCTAATCCAAAAAATAAAAAATAAAGTGGTATTATAATACTTTGGTAATTATGTATGTATCATTAAAAATATTCATTAAAACAATTTAGGTAGCATGGTAGGAAAGTCATTTTTGAAAGTTCTAACGAGAAGGATGACCTGGTCGAAGAAAAAAGGAAGAGTGAATCTATGAAAGACTCCATCTAGATAGTAGATATTTCATCAAAATTAATTATCAAGTACGAGGTTGATTCAAACATGTGACATTTTCACAACATGGTTTTATATTTGAAAATGCCCAAAAATCTATTTTTTTATCCTAACTACATTGTTAGGGGCATAACTTTGTGCTTAGGACTCCATTTTGATCCATTCAAGAAGCATTGGAAATATTAGAGAGAGAATAACAATTTTGTAGAGTTGTCAATATATTTGTGGAAAAAAATGCTTCAAAGGCCCTCAAAAATGCAAAACATAATACTTACTAAAATAGCAATTTTCTTTTTTTAGATTTTTGTAGCCAAAATGCAACTCAAACTATGTTGACACATCATTAAAAGATAAAACATAAAAGAAAAATTTATATGTAATTTTTATTTGATATGTACTTTGTAACTCATAGAAGGTGAATCACCACATTTTCATATGGGTGACCTTCTAACTCACGTCAGGTGAACCATTACATTTCTATATGGGTGATATTTCATATTCAATAAAATGGATTTCCAACACACCAATTCATGTATAAAGAGAGATGCACCTTGACCGTAAAAAACATGACTAATGGATGCAATGTTATAGCCTCACATCTCTTCTCAAAGATTTCTTACATTGTACTATATTTTTTAAGCAATAAAATCATTGTGCTATTTTGTTTGTATACTCATATGTTCCAGTTTTTTTTTTTTTTTGAATTTACATGGTGGAATCGGTATATGTTCCAGTTTGTTATACTCTATTATTTTTTAATTACACTCTATAACATGAAATTCTGAGTTTTGTACTAGTCAAAATCCTAAGTTTTAGATTAGTGGTATCAAAGTGGTCTGTCTTTTGAATCAATAAGTTCTATGGATATTGACCACATTTTTTAGAGATTCAAAATTGGATAAAAATCTTGTGAAGAAATTTTGGGTAGCATGGCAAGAAAGCCATTTTTAAAGTCCTAACTCAAAGGATGCCCTAGTTGGAAGTATGGACATCCTTGTTGGTGATAAGAGGAAGAGTGAATCTATGGCAAATCCTATCTAAGTAGCAGATATTAACACCAAAAGTGATCTTTAAGGATGATATGATCGAGCATGATATAATGGTTTTTAAAAGTAAAAGGTTAAAAATGTAAGTTCAACATATCTAGCTAGTTTTTAATGAAAGTTCAAAATTAGATCAAGTGGAAGTGAGGATTGAATTTAAAATACTCTATGACTTTTCATTAAAAAAAAAATCTTTAGTTTAGAAATTAGGGATAAAATAATGGGTGGTGGCTCATGGTTTGGGGAAGAGATGCATTATATTCAAGACCATGGAGTGAGAATTTTTCTATGGAGTCAAAGACTATTAATAAGATCTTGGTGTGAATTTGGGTTTATGGGATTCTATATCATCTTATCAATAAGGAGGTTTTGAAGAATACTAGAATACTCTAGGATAGTTCAACCAAGAGGGACCAACTTCTAAGGAGCAATAAAAATGAAAATAGTATAGAGTGTATGAATTGTACTGTAGGGTTTCAAGAGCAACACAATAAAAAAATGCACATGGAAGATGTATATGAAAATTTAGGATTTGCAAAGCAATATAAAAAAAGTAATTACTATAGAGGATCCTCCTTCTATTTTAGGGTTTTGGGGGTGACTTAAAGAATAAAATCTTTGTAAGTCCATTCCTTGAATGTTAGATGCTCCATGGTAGCATAAGTTATTGGAAGACAAGTGTCATTATTAATAGTATATAAAAATAAAATAGATTGATGAAGATAAAATCATTGGTATAAATGGAAGAGGGATAAGAAATCATTTTTATGTGGGAGCAACCAACACAATTAATTAAATTTTTAGGTAGCCATTGGTAACTATCGAGTCTTGCTTATAAAAGAAAGAAGAGGAAGAGGAAAAGACCAGGGAAAGAGAAGATGAAGAGGAATCAATAAAAATAGGTAGAAGAGAGACAAAATATAAAAAAGGGGTGTGTTGAAGGAAAGAGGAAGAAAGAAAGACATGGTAGAGGTTTTGTTTACTTATTTATGCATGGGAGCCGAAAAAAGGAGGGAGAATATATTATAATACATAGCCAATTGGCACATTAGCAATAACAATAACTTTCCACCTCAAATTTAATCTATGAGTTTGAATGGTATTTGTATTAAAATATTATAGGTTACATAGATTGATTTTAGTGCAATATTACAAGTGAATTGCAATTTGTGTAAAGATGTCATTCGAGTAGGAATTGCCGCATTTGAGTAGTGTCATCCAATATTGGTTGTTTGAGGTAGTTGTTTGATTGGCAACTAACCATTCAATTGGAAGCTACATAATTCAAGTGACTTATCATACAAGTGGAAGTTGCACCATGTTGTACTAGTGGAAGTTACATCATGTCATACAAAGGGAAGTTGTCCTATATCATAAAAGAGGAATTTACACCATTTCATATAAGGGGAAGTTGCACCATGTCATTTAAGTGGAAGTTGCACCATTTGCATCATGTTGTACAAGTAAAAGTTACATTGTAGAAGTGGAAGTTGTATCATGTCAAAGTTGCATCATGTCGTACAAGTCAAAATTACATCGTGTCGTACAAGTCAAAATTACATCGTGTCGTACAAGTGAAAGTTACACTATGTTGTACAAGTGGAAATTGTATTGTGTCTTACAAGTGGAAGTTGCATCGACTATATTATCGGTATCTAACATCAAAGAACTATATTTTTTCCTTATCATTTTGTCTATTATCATCTTGTCATCTAGTGCATGCAAATTAGAACACAACTAAATGTTATATTGTGGGTGCTAGTGAACTGTGAATCCCTTCCTACTAAGGGAGGTTGTTTAGTTGAAACCCTCCATCTAGAATACATCATTTGGTACCATAGCATGATTTTATTTTCAATGCCAAATAAGATATGGTACAACGAAGAAGAAGAATATTGCATGGTTTGGGACCCTGACCAACAGATATAGATGAAATTCTAGGAGGAATTATTGCTAGACTAGATGCAATTAAGACTACCTAGAGGATAGGTGTTCATATTGAGGAGGTTGGTGACAATGAAGAGGAGGAAATTGATCATGTAGAAGCTTAAGATGAAGAACAAGGATAAGAACTAGAGTAGCAATTATTTTGGGTGATTTCAAAAATGGAAAGTAAACCAAAGATAAATACTCTCAATTTTAATGGAAATTTGAATCTTGAAGACTTGATTGATTACATAATATATATGGAAATATTATTTGATTATGAATCTATTGGAGATCCAAAATGAATCAAATTTGCTTATACATGGTTGAAGGGACATGCTTCAATTTTGTGGGATCATGTCCAAACAGAAAGACAACAAAAAGGTAAGGATAGAATATGAACATGGGAAAAGTTTGTAGCCATATTAAAATCAATTTTTTTACCTATTGATTATCAAATTGGGTTGTTTAGAAGACTCCAAAAATTTAATTGAAAGGAGATAGGAGTGAAAGAGTATAGAAAAAATTCTATAAATTGACCATAAATGGGCTAAATTTATCCATACAAAATGAAATTGGTTTACTTAGAATTAGAATAGTTAAGGAGGCATATCAATATGCACTCAAGGCAGAAGAAAAGCTAATTTGCAATCAATAAGAAATTCCAAAGGAAGACAACAATTAAGTAGTGGTAGATGGAAACATATGCAAGAAGGAGAAGTTACTACTTATCAAAGTGATTTCATCCAAAGTACCCAAGATAAGGATGAATCATCAAGAGGATGAGGTGGATTTGGTAGACATAGGAGACGTGGTTTTACTGGTAAGTGTTATAGGTTCCTGGAAGAAGGACATAAAGCATATGAGTGTCCTCAAGCATAGTATACTAGCAGGCTTAGAAATGAAGCCCATAACTAAATTGCACAAGCATATGAAGAGAGTATTGCTTCATTGAAGCACATGGAGGAACCAAAACAAGGAGAGGCACTTATAATGAAAAAGATATAGTTAAAATCAGCTAAGGAGTATGAACTACTATAAAGAAGAAGTATTTTTAAAACCATATACAAATCAAGAGGTAAGTGTTGTAAGGTCATTATGGACAGCGGGAGTATGGATAATTAGTGTCTACGAAGATAGTAGAAAAGCTTGGATTGAAGAGGATTGAACACCCAAATTCATATAAGGTGTCATGGTTGCAAAAGAGACATCAAATTTTGGTGAATGAACAATGTATGGTAGTCTTCCAAATTGGTTCTTACAAATAT